>JAOEGS010020338.1:0-15583 GCA_025447755.1 Corythornis vintsioides
CCTGGAGCCAGGGCAAGGGCCGTCGGCAGCCGAACTGAAGCGGGAGGCGCGGACCCAGCGCCTGGAGCAGGGTGGTGGGGTGACCACGGCCCTTGGCGGGGGTCCCGTCGCTGCTTTCGTGTCTTGAGGCTGCGGTCGCCGTGCTGAGGCGGGTCGGTGAGAGCGAGAGGCCAGGAGCCGCTGGAGCCGTTCCCGCTGCCCGGCCCGGGGGGGTGCCCGTCGGGGACCGGAGGGGGATCCTGGGGGTGTTCGAACGGGACTTCGCGTTTCCAGGGTTGAGCTCCAGCGGGTGCGGAGTTGGGTTTGCGGTGACCGCAGAATAACGAGAGGCTTCTCTCCCGGGCAGGGCTCTGCCTGGGACCCCCATCCCTACAGCCGCCCCTCGGATGCGTTCCCGGCTCCAGCGGCAGTGGCCGGGGCTTGGCGCAAAGCATGGAAAGGTGTCAGTCAGGTCAGGGTGGAGAAGCTGAGAGCGCTGGAAATTTCCTGCCCTCTGGCACCGGCGCTGTGGGCAGCCAGAGGCTGGTTGTAGTGGTAGCAAGGAGGACACGCTGTGATTTTTGTGAGCCATGCCCAATTTTCATTTCATTTCTTGCTAACAGTCACCACAGCCTTGGTCCAAAGGTGTCCCTGGCAGCTGCTCTGCCCTCGGCAGTGACTTCAGGGCTCTCTGCTCATGAAGAAGCACCCCCAAGAAAATAACTTTGCCTTTCTAACAAGGCCACGTTAAGGTGTGAATTGTTCTAGAGGGGGGTCCCATGGGGAGCTTCCTTTCTGATTGAGAAGCAAAGTTGGCAGCTCGATAACTTTTCATTCTTCTGTGTTTTCTCTTGGGGAAACCCAGGTATCCTGCCTCTGGAAGCCTTGCTGACAATGCATCTGCCCACACGTGCTCCTGCCCAGCCCTCTCAGCTAAAGACTTGAGCTGTCTGCAGTTCCCATGGCTTTCCAGCGTGGACTGGCAGAGTGAGCAAGGGAAGGGAGCAGCGCTGTGAGGAACTCTGTCTACGGAGCAGCCTCCAGAGGGGGTACCCGGGGGAGAGATGAGCACTCCCAATGGATTTCCACAGCACTCGGGGACACGTGTTGCTCGCAGCGGGGAAGGGGGAGCGGTGCATGACCTGCATGCTAAAAAAGCTGGCAAAGCAGCCAAGAAGGAGGCTGGGGGCAGTGGGCTGCTGGCCTTTGAGGATCCTCCGGCTGTGGGCACCTCTCTAAACGAAACCTCGAAGCTTCTACCGGGTGAACTGAAAGGGAACATGAAGATGAAATCCATCACCCCGCGGCCTCCCCGCAAGCCCCGGCTGGAGCGAGCGGCCTCGCTGGACGAGAAGAGCTGGAGAAAGTGGAGAAGGTTCAGAACCAGCCAGGAGAGTCTGACCGATCCCAACGACACCAGTTCCTCCAACAGCTCCCTGCAGGAGGCCTCCCCAAGCCCTCCCGTCCGGGGCAGGGCAACCCCCTGCCCGCAGAACTCCTCTCCGGCCGAGGAAGCCGTTGCCGCGGGGAAGAGCAGAGCAGCCCCCTGTGAGCTGGGGAAACGAGCTTCCGAGCTCTCCAGTGCCTTCGGCGGGCTGCTGCGGGGAAAGGCGTTCGCGGGTGGCAAACCCCGGCTGGCCCAGGTGACTCCGGCCCGGGCTCTGCCTCCCGGGGAGCTGGGGGTGGCCCCTCCGGCCAGCGCGGTTGATCCCGCCCCCGCGGATTGCTGCGATTATCCGCGTTATTCTCGGCACAGGCTGGGCAGGGTGAGCGGCAGCCTGAGCGACACCAGGCTGCACGGCAGCGGGATGGGCTGTGACAGCTGCTCCACGGATTCCATGAAATCTACCTTCAGCCTGCTCACCCCCATCCGCTCCAGGGATGTCCGAAGCAGGTAAGGACCCCCCCCGGTTCTCCAGGGAAAAGTGTTGGGGTGGGTTAGCAGGGAGACCGGGCAGGGGTGGGGGGTTTCAGACCTCTTTATAAAGCCTCAAAGTTGTTTTGTGGTGTTTAAGCTGCTGGGGAGACTGAATCATCAGGAGATAAGGACGAATGCTCTGTGTTGGCTGTTTCTGGGTATAACTGGTTGGCTGTCAGCTTGCTTGTGGTAGTTGTCTGGTTGGGAAATGCAGAAACAGTAGCTGTGAGTGCTCACCGTTGGGAAAAACTGCCCTTTTAAAATTATTTACATCTAAAAGTACATTTGACTTGAACCAAAATGTTAAAGGGCAGGGAAAACCCCCAACAATTTTAGCTTGAAACTCTCTGGTCATAAAAATCCCCAAGGGTTGATTGTTACTCTTCCCTATGAGGGGTTTTCTTCTGGTTCCCTCTGCAAAGCTGATGGAGTCTGGTGGGCAGAGGGGTGAGTTGAGCTCCCTGCCATCTGCTGGTGCCCTTCACAGAGCTTATGCAAGATGTAAAATGCTTATTCTACCCTCCTGCTGAGCCTGGTGCCTTTGGAGAGGCAGAGCTGGCCCTGGGGAAGGTGATGTTCTTCTAGACCTCAGACTCAATGAAATGTTTATGTGGAAGCTCATTTGATGAGCTGAACTAGAGGAAGAATGTGAGTTTGAATCCCTGATCAGGAGCAACTTGGTGCCAGAACACTGAGGATGGCAGAGCTGTGTGTGTTTTAAGTGAACTGAGCTGTTCAGGGTACCAAGTGTCAGTCCAGTCTCTTCATCTGGGGTCTGGGAGGGACTGAAGACTTTGGATGACTTCAGTCTTATCACAGAACCTGTGCAGCATCAGTGTCCCCATCACACTCATGGCCTGGCTTTGGCAATAGTTGGTTTATGACAATAGTTTTATTTTCTTGCATATGATCCATGAACTCTCTGTAAGGGTTGGAACTTTATGAGGAATTTTAATTTACATTTACAAGGAATTCTAGGCAAGCAGAACAATGTGTTCTGATCAACTCAAGATTCAAGCAGCACAACTCCTGACTCCACGTGTGACACCCTTTCCTTAGCAGCTCTTTTCTGTTCCCAGGAGCTATTTGGAAGGCAGCCTTCTGGCAAGTGGTGCCTTACTGGGAGCAGAGGAACTTAGCAGATACTTCCCTGATCGAAGTGTTGGAATTTTTGTGGCCACTTGGAACATGCAGGGGCAGAAGGTTCGTGCACATGGCTCTCCACGGGGTCTTTTGGCAGGGGTAGAGTTACACCAAAGTTGCAGCAGCTTCACCCCAGGGACTGGTGATGGTTTGTCTGTCTGTCTGTCTGTCTGTCTGTGGCTATGCCAAGGGTCAACCTGAGTTCTCCTCGATCATGTTACTGAGCCCTGTTTGTTCTGTGTTCACCTTGCTCACTGTAATGAGGCTCCTCAGACACTAGGGAGTTGGCTGCTGCTGCTCAGCTTTGTGTGGCAGCTCCTTCAGCTCCACTGTGGTTCAGGTGACAGGAAGATGACTGGTGAGTTGGTGCTGAAGACAAGAACACCTCTGCTGAAGAACCCAGCCCCCTGCCCACCCCTTTACCTAGCCTAGCAATTCCACACTGATCCCACCAGCTGAGAAGATCCCACTGAGAGGCTCAGCACCCCCTGGGGTGTTCAGTAAAGAGGCAGGATGAGAGGAACATCACCTTACTGGCCCACGTGGCTGAACTGGGGAGCCCTGGTTACTGCTGGAGGGACAGCAGCTGCAGTCTGACATGGGAAGGAGAATTTTAACCTACTTTTTGAAGGCTGAATTGTTGGCATGTGCTGTGGGGCTTGGTAGCTTAGCTGTGACCTTTCTTCTACTTTTCTAGTAAACCCTTGCATAACTAATACTGCTAATTGATCCTTTTTTTTTTTCCTCTCTATATAATAGGAACTTCCAGTGAATCTGGATGACTTCTTATTGCCAACAGACCCCGACTATGCCCAGGACATGTATGTCATTGGGGTTCAAGAAGGCTGTCCAGACAGGTAGCAAAAACAATGTAATGAACCATCCTCTTCTATTGTTAACTAATTACTTCGGTTTAAATTAGTCTGGAAATAGGCTTCTTTGTGTTGTTAATGTTTTCAGTAAACAGCCCATTTAATACAGCTCTGAATTCCAGTGGGGGAAATGGGTTTGAGAGGAAAATGTCACAAAAACCTGTAATGACAGAACTTGGTCCTGCTGTCGAGGCAGCAAAGAGCAGAACTCCTGTCTGATGTCTGTGGGCATCTTGCCCCAGCTCAGAGCTGCCTGTGAGCATCTTGCCATCTCTGGGTGTTGGCATCAGCAGCCCCCTGCTCATCAGCAGAACATTGCTGTGAGTTTTCAGTCTGTCTGGGACTGACCAACCCCAGGAGAGCAGGTTGAAGCCTGACAGAATCATGGAATGCTTTGGCTGGGAAAGGACCTTTCAAGCTCATCTCATCCAACCCCCCTGCAGGGAGCAGGGACATCTGCAACCAGAGCAGGTTGCTCAGAGCCCCAGCCAACCTCTCCTGGGATGGTGCCAAGGATGGGGCAGCCACCACCTCTCTGGGCAGCCTGGGCCAGGCTCTCCCTTGTCCTGTCCCAACAGGCCCTGCAAAGGTGATTGTCCCCATCTGACAGGCCCCTGGAAGCACTGAAAGGCCCCCAGAAGATCTCCCTGGAGCCTTCTCTTCTCCACCACCAACACCCCAGCTCTCCCAGCCTGGCCTCCCAGCAGAGGGGTTCCAGCCTTCTGAGTTTTGGGGATTTTTTGTGGCTCTCCTCTGGACATGTCAGACTGTTTTTTTAGGATATTTTCCCAGTGGGACTCTCTCTTCTGAGCTTTTCAAGCTGCCAGGGGTGTCAGTAACAATCCCTCTCCACCACACATCCTGCTGACCAGCCAGGGCTTTGCTGACCCTTCCTCACTGTGCCTTATCCCGGGGCTCACTCTGGTGTCCCAGGGCTGGTTTCCTGTCCTGGTTCATTGTCTCTGTGCTGTCCCTGTGACCCAGCTGTTGCTCTCTCCTGCAGAAGGGAGTGGGAGATCCGCCTGCAGGAGACACTGGGTCCCCACTACGTGATGCTCTACTCTGCTGCACACGGGGTGCTCTACATGTCAGTCTTCATCCGGAGGGACCTCATCTGGTTCTGCTCAGGTGTGTGCTCCTGTAGAGCTGGAGGGTGGGGAGGTGAAGGGACTGCTCTGTTTCTCCAGGGATGACCTTGCCCAGGGAAGTGGTTGATTCACCATCCCTGGATGTGTTTAAAAGCCACAGAGATGTGATGCTGGGGGTGGGCTTGGTAGAGTTAATGGTTGGGCTCTGATCTTAAAGGTCTTTCCCAGCCTAAATGATTCAGTGACTTTCCTGCTTACTGTCCCTGGAGGCTTTTCAGTAAGAGCAGCTTCTTTTTCCTCTAGAGGTGGAGTATGCCACGGTGACAACTCGAATCGTGTCTCAGATCAAAACCAAAGGTGCTCTGGGAATCTGCTTCACCTTTTTTGGGACCTCCTTTCTCTTCATCACCTCCCACTTCACATGTGAGACATTTACAGCTTTGTTACAAGTGTCCTGGTTGGGGGAGGAGGTGGGTGGCTCGAAGGTAAAAAAGCTGCAGGGTGGCAGAGGACTAGGACAGACTGGAGTCCAAACTCAGGATTGCTGAGCTGAGAAGAATAAAGAAGGAGAATTATTTTTGTTGGTAGCAAGCTTGCAAAAGAACTGTGTTTAGAAAGCCAGAAATGTGCTCTGCACAGTTGTATCCCTTTTTCCACATGTTCTGTGATTGTTTTCATCGTGTGTGTGCTCCCTGGGCCCGTGGTACATTTCACAGGTGGAAATCTCTGCTGTCCTGTTATAACCCAGAAAGGTAACTGGATGAGAAAGCAGCATCACTGGCAGTAATGGGATCTGTGTCTTTCAGCTGGGGACAGCAAAGTGAATGAGAGGAAACTGGACTACAATAAAACCATCCAGGCCCTTACCCTCCCCAAGAACGTTCCAGACACGAATCCCTATCGATCCTGCTCTAGTAAGTGTGGAGCCCAGCACAGAGCTGGGGCATTGTCCTCTGGCCTCACAGACTGCTCATTGAGATGGAGTGAGAACAGACCAAGGGCCTTTTGCCTGAGGATTATTCTCATTATGATTTTTTTTGCTTGTCTAGGGGGGGAATTTGAGACAAGGTTGAAATGGAGGGGGAGAGAGAAATCAAAAAGAATTTACACGGGATGTTATTTTTCTTAGAACAGCAATAAGATAATTCTATGTAATTTTTATCAGTCTTGTGGATGTTTCACTTCCAAGGTGCTTTCTAAAACAAGTAGAAATCATTTCAAACAATGAAGACAAGGGACATCAGTTCAGTTTGCTTATACACGAGTGTATTGTTTCTATGATTTTTATTTAATTTCTATTTTATACTGGTTGGTTTTTTTTTTTACTACCACATTCTGTGATGGTCACAGGCACAAAACATGCTCATAATCTCAAAAAACAGGAAAGAATTGTTGCCTGTTCCCCATACCTAGCAGCACTCAGTCGGCTCTGCACCCTCCAGAAAGAACTAGCTGACCTTCATCTGCCCGAGCACGTGGCTCCATCACACGCTGCAGCTTTCCTCAGAAGGGAAGAACAGTTTGGGATTTGTTAGTTTGTTTGCTGGTGGAGCTTCCAGGAGGTTCCCCTTGGTGCTGACAGGGGTGGCCTGGTTTGCAGGTGACGTCACGACGCGGTTCGATGAAGTTTTCTGGTTTGGGGACTTCAACTTTCGCCTCAACAAGGACAGGGAGACTGTGGATTCCATCCTGAACCAGAACCCAGCAGCTGATGTGTCCAAGCTGCTGGCCTATGACCAACTGACCAGTGAGATGAGCAGGGGTGAGCAGCTGCTGGTGTTCTGTATAAGGGGCTTTTGCTGCAGTGTTTTATTGCTCTCTTTCACTTCTCTATCAACTACACATCGTTCTGTCAGTGTCTAGGATGTCTGGATTTGACTAAGCAGTGTTTCCAAAGCAGCAGAAGCTTGGGGTGGAAGGGGAGGTCCATGGCCAAGTGTTCTTTAAGTAGCCACTGGCTGGTTTTTCTCTTTGTAGTGTAAGAACTTGAGCTCACTCCCTTTCTGGAGCCCAAGCCCAATGTTTTCTAGTCTTGGTTTCCAGGCAGTGTTAGTTAACACAGAAAGTCTGCTGGGTCCTTGGGCAGGAGGAATGTGTTGTTGATGCTGTTCTCTCCTTCCCTCACAGGGTCCATTTTCAAAGGATTCCAAGAGGCTGACATTCGTTTCCGTCCTTCCTACAAGTTTGACATAGGAAAGGACAGTTATGACACCACCTCCAAACAAAGGACACCTTCCTACACGGTAAGGGAGGGTGCCAGGGCACTGCTGCTCTGCCTCACAGTGGGCTTCTCATGGGCCAGAAAAGCTGCTTTGCCACAGCTGGTCTGCTAGAGACACAGTCGTGCTGAGATGTGTTGCTGAAGGACAACAGGGATGTGTGGAACTGGTTTGGAAGAAGGGATTGTATCTGTGAGCACAGGGGGAGCCTGGCACAGGCTGCTAATCCTGTTCTCCCTTGCTCCTGTTCTCCCTTGCTCCTGTTCTCCCTTGCTCCTGTTCTCCCTTGCTCCTGTTCAGAGCACTTTCCTGTGCTCAGGGCTGGGCACGGGCCGGCCGTTGGGATCAGACCCATGTTCTGCATCAACGTGGCCCTGTCCAAGACCCTCAGTTTCCCTCAGGGGAGTGTGCTAAACACAGGGCTTTGTCTCTTGGGAAGCAGAGCTGCTCTCCAGGGGGGGTGTGCAAAGGGAGTTACCCTTGGTGTCCCCTCTCTCTGCCCCAGGATCGAGTTGTCTACCGCAGCCGGTACAGAGATGACATCCACGCTGTCAAGTACTCCTCTTGTCCTGGCATCAAAACCTCAGACCACCGGCCTGTGTTTGCCTTGTTTCGTGTCAAAGTGAGGCCTGGCAGAGACAAGTTAGTACCTCCTCCTGTCACTCAGGGCTTCAGATGCTCCTCTTGAGAATTTTGCCCCTCTGGAGTGTCCCTGAGTTTATCCCGTGTAGCCCTGGCAGCCTGTTTAGTTCTTTACCCAGTATGTGCTCTTGCTGGTCAGAACAGTGAGCACTTAAACCTTGCACTGACAGCTGAAATCCCTGGTGCCAAGTCCCTTAATCCTCCTGAGGGAGATAAGAGTCCATTGCAATTGACTGTAGATCTGTTTTGTCTGAGATGCAGCAGTCTGGTTTTCCTCTCAGCATGGACAGCTTGCCTCTGCTCTTCCTCTTTGGGATCAGTGCTGTTTTCCTTCCCCAGTGGGGGCTGCATTTCAACCCAGCTGCACATCAGAGCTCCTCCAGTATCTCAGTGCCTCCCTGTGGGCTGTGCTGCTGGTGCAGCTCCTTACAAAATTTGGTTAATTCACAGGAACTTCCTTAGTTTCTGTTCTGTGAGTCGCACACTTGGGGATTTTGAGACCTGTATCTAGAAAACAGTGATTTCTCAACTCACTTGATCAGTAGTGCAATTAGAACTGAGATTTTGTTTGTTTCTGGGTGTTAAATACCCATTAAATAGAAGTCTTGCAGAGGCTGTGAAGCTGGGCTGTCCTCTGCCTCCAGAACCCAGGGCATGAACCATCTCAGTGAATACACCAGGTTAACAACAAGCTAGTTTGGCTTTTCAGACGAATGGCTTTTGGTTTAGCATCACAGAATCTCCTCCCTGTATGTCCCTTAATGCAGGCAAATCCATGCTTAAATTGAAATTGCCTTTTTCAAACATTTTCTTCACGAGCTGGATGATGAAAAACCTGAACTTGGCACTGAGGAAGAGCAGCTTGGATTTACCCGTTTTCCCTGTAGCTGAATGCCTTAAGGAAGTGAAAACTGGGTTTCTGGCCTTAGTTGGGCAAAGCTGTGCAAACAAAAGGAGTGTGTCTGTGGCCTGATCCAATGGCTTGTGTTTGTTTTGTAGCATTCCCCTTGCTGCGGGTCAGTTTGACCGAGAACTGTATTTAATCGGCATCAAGCGACGGATCACCAGGGAGCTCCAGAAAAGGCAGGAGCAGAAGGACCAAAAATCCAGCAGCATCTGTAGCATTTCCTGAGCTGAGGACTCTGCACTGCTTGTGGTAGAGGTGCCCTGAAAGAGGATTTCAGGCCACGGCCAACTCTGCAGGGAATTGTCTTGCTTAAGCACCTCTGGGGGTTGCTGTGGCTCGTGGAGAATGTCTCATCCTGGATTCATTTGCATGAGCTAATCCATGCAGCTCAAGTGCTTTCACTGGAGAAAATGGAGTCAGTTATTTAGGACACTCAGCCCAACAGATGCTAGTGACTCATTTTTAACTGTCCTGTCTCTGGAAGGGACCAGCTGCAGCCTCTTGGTTCTGAGTCCACCCGGGGCACAGCTGCTAAGGGCTGGTGTGACTGGGGACCTGAGGAAAGCCTGCAGAAAGGTGATGATTTCTGTCTGTCTGTCTGTCTGATGGGGTCTGGTTAGCTTATGTGTCGTGGGGTTGGTTGGGTTTGGTTTTGTTTTGTTTCTTCTTCTTGTCTATAGCCAAGTGTATTCTGTAAGATGTGTCACTGGGACCAGTCAGGGGACCTGGGCAGCTCGGTGTGAGGCTGGTGCTCCTCTGTTGGCTTTCAAGGTCTGTTGAATGTACTGCTGTACGTTTGAAGTGTAGAAAAATTGCCTTTCAATCATGATTCTATAGGCCTTCTGTTCCCAAGGGTACATATCAGTCTCTCACAGCCCCTGCTGGGCTGTTGAGACTTTGAAACAATCCCTTCCTTAACTCACTTGCCCTCCCCAGGGGTGATAAAACCCAACCTGCCTTCAGCAGCAGGACAGGTGAGTTGAGAACCCTGCTCTCTGCACAGCTACTGTCTTCACCTTCACCAGAGTGATGAGGATGTTGAGCAAGGGAATAGCAGAGAAACTGGCAAGTCAGTTCCATTACCTCCCATCACAGTTAATCCCACTTGGGTTTAGATTTTTTTTCAACTCAGTGACTGTGAATAACTTGCTCTCTTTGAATTGTTGTCTGAGGCTAAACGTACTCTGTGGGCCAGTGTGGCACTGGGAAAATGTTAAGTACAGCTAATACTTAAAAACTCTTCATGGGCACAGATTGGCTGGATCATTAATCACCTTAGTACACAAAACACCATGCAAACAACTTGGAGGAAAAGCTGCTAACTATGCAACCTGTGCAAGACAGAGCTTCTGTTCTGAGGTACAAACATTTCTGGCACTGACCTGTCTGTAGCCATCAGGTACTTGGATTTCCTTTCTTTTTAAAGGAATAAAAATAAATTAATGCAATACCTTAGATGAGAAGCAGCTTTTGTTATGGGGCTGTCACCACTGGAGTTGTCTGTGTGGTGGGTGTTAACTCCTGGGATGACTGAGCTGTTTGTTCCACTTTTTCAACTGGAGACAGATATATATGGGGTTGTTTACACTGAACAAAGCACATTTCACCCCCTAGTAAGAAACCCAGCCCTTAACTGATGAATTTCAGAACTCTACAACTTGTTCTGGTCATTCAGAGGTCTCTTTTATTTTCTTACAAACATACATGACACCTGGACAGGACTTTTCCCTCCTGGGGGTTCCATGAGAAGCAATGCAACATGTTGTCTTCTTATTGCAGCAGAGGTGGGGGGTCAAGCAGGGAATAGCTGCCTCAGTGTTCTGCTCCCAGTTTGCTCCTTACACTGCACATGGAGCCAATCAAGTGTCTACAGTTTGAAGCCCATATATGACATAAAGCCAATGTTTTATTCCTCTTTTTTTTGGGTTTCCATTTCTTCAGGGTGTCACAAGCCTGGCAGTTCACTTTGTGTCTGTAATCTGGGGTCAGTCACTTTGAAGATCATAAGCTTTCCAATGCTGTTTTGTTACCTCTGCTGTGGGGCTGACAGTTCATTGTCTTGTTGCAAGGCTTTATGTTCATCTGAGTGACAATGGAGAGCAGGTAGGAGCCGAAGATGCAGCAGCAGCAACTACTTTAATAACTGTTTTTCCACTCTGGAGTAAAAACTTCTCTTTAGTTCAAGTAAGAAGCCTGAAGAACAGGATCCTTTTCATTCTAGAGTGTCTCCATTAGCATCATGTTGAATATCTCTGCAGATGGACCCCACAGACACTTGCTTATGCCCCAGGTGAAGTGTCCTCTGAGCTCTGTGAAGTCATTTGCAGAGGTGTGCCAGCCAGAAGCACTGCAGCTGGCAATGACACTGCTGAAATGGATCCATGGTGCTTGTAACAAGACCTGGACTGCAGGGAACTTGTTTCTAAGGTGGTGTGGGCAGTAACTAGTATTGTCCTAGTTGAGTTTAACCAAGTCTTTGCTCATCCTGGTAACAGCTCTAAACATTCTTTGAGTTCAGCTCTGATTTGTCACCACCTTCCTCAAGCAGGGCCTCTGTGACAGCCCCACCCTTGCTGCTGGTACCAGTAAGGGGGAAGACAGAGCTTCTCAGAGACCAGCTTTTGGCTGTAGTGATGTTTTCGTTTGCTGTGTTGTCCCCAGTGCCAGGATAAGGTTTTACACCCCTATTCTCTTGTCACCTACCATGAGGGTCAAAGTAGCCAGAGCCAGGCTGGGCCTTGGAGCCCAACAGAACAAGCTCCACCCAGCTCAGTGTCCTGAAGCAGCTTTGCTCAGCTGTAGCACAGCTCCACGTTTGCACGGGGTGCCTGGAAAGATGGGGGGGGAAGGGCTTGCAGTGATATTATCATCTCAGAAACATAGAAAAGAAAAAAGAGGGCAGAGTGTGTCAGGGCCTGTGCAGGCCCCAGGGCCTCAGCGGAACAGCCGGTAGGCCCGAGGGAGCCGCCCGTCCTTGCTGGCCAGGGCTGCCTGGATGTGCTCGTAGCTGGGCAGGTCTCTCAAGTCCCCCAGTGCTGCCACAGCTGGCTTTTTATGAAGCATTTTTGTCACCACTCTCTTGATATCAGAGGATTTCACCTGACCTGCAGCAAAGAAGGAAAAGGTAAGGCTGAGACAACTGCATTCAAACAGCAGCCGACTGCTTGAGTGTGGTGCTCAGAAAACCAGTCACTAATTCTAGACCTTCTCTACCCTGCTGCTGGTTTCTTCCTTCCTTCTGACAAAAATTAACCTTGTGCTCACTTGCAAGTGACTGGATCAGTGTGAATAAATCCACAGTGTTTACACCCCCAGGCTTTCTAAAGCAGGTCACCTGTGCTACAAAAACAGTTTCAGTTGCTCCCCCCATCAACTTGTACCCACAGTTCAGCCAAGGTAAGGAAAGCATCTACTCACTGATCAGGGTGCAGAGTTCATGAGGCAGCTTCCTGGTGTTTGTTGCCAGCACTTGTCTTCCTACATCCTCAAAGATAACTGGCCGGGACTCCAGGTTCATCATGAGCATGGACTTGAGCTGGGTCTTCGCTCGCTCCAGTTCCACCTGGAAACCAGCAGCAAATATAGATGGTCAAACCAGTCTGGCCAGTGCTCTCTAATACAGGGTTCCACACTCCAGGAGAGAACCCGTTGGAGCAGGGCTAGAGGAGCCCAGTAATGCTGGGAGGGCTGGAACCCCTCTGCTGGGAGAGCTGGGGGTGTTCAGCCTGGAGAAGAGAAGGCTCTGGGGAGACCCTGTGGCCTTTCAGGACTTCAGAAAGATGGGGACAGACTTTCTAGCAGGGCCTGTTGTGACAGGACAAGGGGTGATGGTTTTAAACTAAAAGAGGGGAGTAACTTTGTACACTGCAGGTGGTGAAACCCTGCCCAGGTTGCCCAGAGAGCCAGCACAAGGTACAGTTTCAGCTCCAGCTGCACAGTGCCAGTCAGGCTGCTGACCTCTCCTACTGCTCCTGCCATGAGAATGAATTCCCTTGTGATGATTTCCACCATCTCCCGAACCTGGGGAAAACAGAGAATTGACAGGAGATGAGAACAGCACTTCTGGGAAAGCTACTGCCTGGTAATAAGTGATGTGATGAGTTCAGGGTGCCCATCTTTGAGGACAGGGTGATGTACCTGCTTTGGATCTGCACTGGCATGTATGCACAGGAGCCCTGTATCCTCGTAACTGTGGTGGTAAGAGGTTGCATTGTACATCCAGTGGTGCCTGTGAGTATACAGACAGTATTTTAAAATAGAATTTACATGTAAAAAGCAAACCAAGAGGGGCAGTGAGTCCTTTACTAATGTGTTTTCAGGGTCCTCAGCAGCACTGAGAATTGCCAATCCCCTCCTTGGAGATTTTCTGCATGTCCCATCTACCTCCTGCTCTCCACCTCCACCCCTGACACCAACCTGGAGCAGCATCACTGGAAAAACAGCTAATTCTGTGAATATCCTCTGATTATCCTCAGGGAGGAAGAAGGATCCCCAGTCACTTCTGCCCTTCACTTTCACCCTCTCGAAATGCTCACTGACAAATCCCTGCCACGTGTTTCAAGCAGAAGCAGCTGATGTAAAACCCAAGGGTGTTGGCTTTCCACAGATGAACCTGCCCAAGCAGCCAGTAGCTGCTCTCCCCCAGACCAACCTGTTGAGCACATTGAGGTAGAGCCGGGTGAACATGCCCTTGCCAGGCCCTCCAGCTGAGAACGAGCCACCACCTCCCATCATCATGTTTAACACAGCAAAGGCAATGAAATCTTCCTCCTGAATTGCAACAAGAAATTCAGTGACCTGACAGCAGAGCTCTCAGTGGTCTGGGATGAGCGAAGAGGGAGAAGAAGAGTGTAAAGGTCAGTGCCTCAATCAGCCAGTGAAAAGGCTGCCTGGCTGCACGTGCAGCAGCAGTTTACTTGTGGAGACCTAGTATGTGGGGATTCTGCAGGTACAGGGCAGGCAAACCAAAGGATTTTATGTTCATACTTACTAAAAATGAGCAGCTTTCTAGCCCAATCATGATGTGGGTAAGCTCTGGGATGGGAGTAGGGCCCAAACTCACATCTGACATATCTTTTTCAACCTGGGGGAAAGGCAGACACATTATTAGGAGAGCTTTTCACCTCGGATGTATCCAGCTTGATACATTCCCAATAATTAACCTGTCACCCCAGTAATATCTGTCAGGCCAGTCTGGGTTCAATGAACAGCATATAAATGTAGAAAAGCAAAGCCTGTAAAGAAACCAGCTGGAAGCCAACCCTACACCTCCCACGGAGAAGAAGAGGATGATGGCACCTCCACCTTCCTGTTACCTTGACAATGCCTCCTGTGTACTGAGCCACGGATCTGTCCACTTCCCTGGCCTGCCCACTGCCCCAGGCTGGCTCCACACCAAGCAGGTACTTCTTGGCACACTCCACCAGCTGCTCGTGCTCGATTCCCACCCCGGCCAGCACCATCCTGTCTGGGGTGTAGTAGTTGCCCAGGTAGGAAAGCAGGACCCCTCGATCGATCCTCTCCGTGTTCTCCACGGGGCAGAACCTGTTCAGCCCGACTGTGTTCTCCCTGTAGGCTGCCTGGAAGGAAACAACTCCCTTCAAGCCACAGATGTCATGTTACCAACCTCCCGCTAAAGCTGGTTTGGGGCTGGGCAGGTTTGGGAGGGGACAGGCTGAGTGTTATTTCACTCTCCATCTAAAGCTGGTTTGGGAGGGGTCAGAGGGGACAGGCTGAGTGTTATTTCACCCTCCATCTAAAGCTGGTTTAGGGCTGGGGAGGTGTGGGAGGGATCAGAGGGGACAGGCTGAGTGTTATTCCACCAGTCTCGGGGTAACTCAACGACAGCTCCTCACCCTCAGTGACAAGCTGGTTTTAGTTGAGCTTAAAACCTTTCATGTGTGTAGAACAAGATTTCAAAGTGAGGGGACAGTGAAATCCTCCTCATGAGTGGCAGAAAAAGCCCTTTCAGGAGAGTCTGAAAGAAGCCCTGAGGAGAGCTCAGCAGGCCTGGGTGCTTTACCGCGTGGATCATCTCTGTCAGGAGAGGCTCTGGGTCAGGCCTCATGTTCAAATCCTCCAGCTCAAACCGTATGGCTGCCCGAGTCATCTCCAGCTCTTCATCTGGGGAAGAAAGAACAGGAGAGCTCAGAGCACCAGGCCAGGAACCCAGCAGCAGCACAAGGAAGGATCCCAAGGTCTGGGAGCAGGAGCCACGAGCCCAGTGTTCCCAGACCTGATAACCTGGGCTGCAGGGTGACATCTGCCAGCAGGTTGACCACGGTGTCCAGGCCCCTGGTGTCAGCAGAGATGGCATACATGATGGTGTCCCTGCAAGGCAAGCAGGGGGTTCTGTGCTGAGTGGCCCCTCTGACCCCCTCCCCAGCTCCCACAAATGGGATTTCTGATGGTTGGAGGCACAAAAAAAAAAAAAAAAAGTGGCTTTTACTGCCACGACCCCAAGAGAGCAGCTCAAGAGCTGTCAGTGTTCCAGCCCCTGAGGCAGGAGGGCACAGAGGAGCCTCCTACCTCGATGCCTGGCAGTCACAGATGCCCCCATGCTTTTCCAAGGTCAGGAGGATTTCATCTTTGCTGCCAAACTGAGCTGTGGACTAAGAAAGAGAACAGTGTAAGTAATTAATAGAGCAATAATCATTTAAAATCCCTTAGAGTAACCCAGAACAAGCACCTTGAAGTCAAATGAGTCACTGGATACTCAGTAACCTCGGAGGGGAAAGCAGAGCAGAGTCTGAAAACAGCATCACCTGGATGCCAATCTCCTAGTATTATATTATATTATTATTATATTTTATTTT
>JAOEGS010020339.1:0-13611 GCA_025447755.1 Corythornis vintsioides
ACCACCTTTGGAAGAAGGGGCAGGCTACTCAAGAAGAGTACAGGGATTTAGTTAGGTTATGTAGAAAGAACATTAGGTGGGCAAAAGCTCAGCTAGAACTCAGCCTGGCCACCACTGCAAGAGACAATAAAAATAGTTTTTACAAATATTTTAACAAAAAAGAACCAGGGAACATCTCCATCCTTTACTGGATGCAAGGGGGAACACTGTTATCAAGGATGAGGAAAAGGCTGAGGTACTTAATGCCTTCTTTGCCTCAGTCTTTAATAATGTTTGGTTTTTTTACCTGTCGAACTGTCTTTATCTCAACCCACTCTTGCCCTTCCAATTCTCTCCCCTGTTAAACTGTGGGAGAGTGGGCAAATAGCTGCATAGGGCTGAGATGCTCACCAAGATTAAACCACAACTTTGTCTTTTCCTTCAAGAGCTTTGAAAAAACAACAACATAAAAATTTGGTTTAAATCTTAAGATTTCAAAACTTGTTAAGATAATTGTAATTGCTTTTACTACCTGACAACATTTTTCCAGCATTTCTCTTTCAAAGAACAGAGATGTATTACACAGTTACGCACAATTATGTGCAAGACTGGAATGCTCATATGCCAACTCTTTTCCCATCAAGAGGAGAAGAAAAGTAGTTTCCTGAGGTGCATGCTATTATCTGGCTAAATTGAGGGAAACAATGATTCCTCTGAAGAGGAATGTGAATAGGAACCAACATATCCACACTGTACACCTTATTGTTTTGTGTAGCTTCCAGTTTTGCTACATGAAGCTTCTTTCCTAGGCATTTTCCCCCTAGAAATTAAACCAGTGTCCAAACTCAAGATAAAAGGCAAAGTTCCATTCCAATACCCTCACCTGGTACAAAACAACATCTGACTATCTATTTTAAAAACCTGATTACCAGTAAAAGACCATTAATTTTGGCAAAGCTGCTATTTCTGGAAATGGGCCTATGAAGGTACTGGTCAGCAGCTCTGAAGTGAGGTGTAAAGAAAGGGCAGTGCAGTTATCAGTTTCATAGTGAAAGTCTTCTCTGGTACAAATAGCATCACCAACACCCAATATAAGCTCAGTGCATTCCACAAAATAAATTGCAAACAAAAGAATTTTAACTTTTATTGCCACAGATCTTGAAGGAATTTGCAGAATTTATGTTCTTGTCCTCCACAATTACAATTGACATCAGTACAGTCACCTACTTTGCTACATTCTGACTGCAGATCTTGCATATTTTGTTGCTCTAAGACTCCTAGCATGATCACATTTCATAACAGAGTGAGGAAGTGTCACCTCTTACTACAAGTTGAAGATATACAGAGTACCCCATTCGCTTTTAAGAATCTAAATTATGTCATACCAGTTTGTAAACAAGAGTCTGGATTCTAGATACTAACTCCCAGAAAGCAAAGCAGAGAAGAGCAGCTACACGGTTGTCTTCTGAAGCGTTTAGAAGAGTACTGTCCCGCAGGAAACTGTCTACAATCTCCAATTACTACAGAGTATAAAATACATTAACAACACACCAATGTGCCATCTGGATGTTCTTTCTCTAGATTAGCCACTAATCCAGACAGCCTTTAATAACATAGTATATATGGATGGACACACACCATGAAATAGATTACACCAAAGTAACCTTTAAGCAAACATTGTGGTAGCCTTTAAGCAAATACAGGATAAGGCCAAGAGTGGAAGATGCTTTTCAATCATTACAGAGCTTCTTACAAAGGTACTTCCTTTCACAGGTTTTAATGTGATAATTAAAAACAAAGCAAAACAAAAACAAACAAATAAACAAACAACAAATTACTTTCTTCTGTTTACATTCTTGTACCTGTTTTTAATCATGTTAGTTTCATTCCATGTCTAGCATGGTCAGAAAGCCAAGCCAGAAAAGTCAAAGCAGAGATAAATTACTGAAATATGACCAACAGAAAAGACATTTCTATAGCTATTCTGTTAATTGTTCTTCGTAATTTAAAGCACTCAGGAGAAACTAAGTTATACTGCTTTTACATTCTTTGAGAGAAAAAAAAACAAGCAAAGCTTACATATTAACTATTAATCTACTAAAACAGAATTCATAATCGGTAAGCAACTTATAAAACATGCTTTATCTTACAGAAAGTCATGTCTCATTTCACTGGTATCTACCATAAAGTTTATTACATATTTGAGAAAAAGACACTTTGCTTCTTTTTATACTGTACCTACCATAAAATTTATGTACTTAACATACACACTTTCAATACATCTGAACAGGTGTTTGTATTTAAAAATACTAAAAGATGAATGGTGTAAATACATCTATTTAATTTCTTGGATTTTAGCTCAAATTCTGCTTAGGTCATAAATATAAAGAGTCTCATGATCTCATCCTTGTGCCTACAAGAGATGTTTGTTCCCATTACAAAACCACCACACAATCTGACTGTCTCTTCTCAAAAGAAGAGTAAGACACAAATATTAGGAAGCATGTCAGCCAGGAATGAGATAGAGACAGTGTAAAGATATCGAGACCAACAACATAAATGTCATTTGCAAAAGCATGAAGCTTTTCTGTAAAAGGCTTATAAATAATGCAAGGAATGAAAAGTAACAACTTCTAACTGTCTGAACAAAGCTGAGAAAATCTTATGTTACAGACACATTTTCTCTCACAGTGTTCTGATGTTTTATCTTAGCACTCAAACACTATAAAAATTATATATAAACATAAACAGTACCAATGGAAAGATTCCATGACAGATGCCAACAACCGTATACATCAGTTCAACAAGTTCAAATGACAGAAAATATGTTTGGCCCCATAACGTAATGATGGTGGGACAGTTCACCTGAACTACAAATTCTTTAGGCTCCCTTAGCAGAGCTGCTCAACTAAAGTAAAAAGCCTGACTCCAAAGCTGTAACATGAGCACAGGCTTCTCAACAGTTCCCTGGTCTACACATTTCAAACAAACAATCCACTAATCCAACACAGGAAGAATAGAGAAAGCAGTTCACAAGAAAAGATTCACCTCTTCACCACAATAAGGTACTTTAAAGAGGAGGGTTTAAGAAGTCTCTTCTACAAAAATTGTTTTATAGATTTTTCCCTAAACCTATCACCTGAGTCAACATCGTCTCCAGAATGTAGTGTTTCAAATTTTTGAAACTGAAAAAGCTTTTTCATTACATCTTTTTGATTAAAGAATATTAATCCAGTTGAAGATCAACAACAGACAGCTCACATACATTCAATGTGTCCACACTAATTTTAAATTATCCACAAGAAGATTAATCACAGAAAATTTAATGAAAAAACTCTCAAAAAAGCCC
Source organism: Corythornis vintsioides (assembly GCA_025447755.1). Classification (NCBI taxonomy): domain Eukaryota; kingdom Metazoa; phylum Chordata; class Aves; order Coraciiformes; family Alcedinidae; genus Corythornis; species Corythornis vintsioides. Next base: position 3,329 of record JAOEGS010020339.1, read on the forward strand.
CACAAACTGTATTTAGCCTGCACTCCAAAGTAATATGGTTTGGTCAGGTTTTAGTTTTACCAGCTCATTACTAAACATTTTCTCTCATAGCAAGATTTTATAAACTATTCAAATATTTTGCTAGACAAGCAAATGACGTATTATCAATTTTCACTTGCAGAATCCATGGTTCCAGGAATCCTGATTTAATGTACTTCTTTCCAAACATGCCTTCTGTCCTGGTTTGAGTGAGAACAGACAAATTCTGTTTAGCTCAGTCTTTCTAACTAGCTGCATTGTCTGCAGTCAGTAGCATGTTCTCACAGGCAGTGTCTGCTTCTAGCAGTGGTAACACCCCACATTCAGAGTTATCTCCAAGGGTTGGTGTGCAGATCAAGGCCACTGCTGGATCTTGTGTACCACACTGTGGGGGGATGTAGAAAGTGAAAGGCTGCACCTGCAGGGAGGAGCAGCCAGAACAGGTGACCTCAAACTGGCCAACAAGGGATTCCAGCCCATATACATCATCTTCAGTATATAAAGCTGAGGCATCTGGAGGGTCTCGCGTTCACTGTCATTCTTTTTATCTTGAGGGCTTTCCTGGAACACCCAAGGACTCTGTCCATTCTGCTTTTTGGTGTGTTCCTGAAACCAGCTCCTGAACACAGCTCCCATCTGCACGGGGACTCTCCCAGTGCCTGCTCCAGGCAGCACCAGTGGTGATGGTGACATAATTACCATTAGGGGGATCAGGTTCATTACTCGTTTTGTACATATTTGTATATATTCTATTATTATTATTTTCATTTAAGCTGTTTGAGTTTCCTTTTCTAAAGGCTAAGTCTCTGTCCCTTATTCCCTTTCTCTTCCACTATGGGGAGGGAGAGGTGTTAACAGAGAGTGTCTGTTATAGGTCTAAGGGGCTGCCCTGACCCTAAACTGTGCCACTTCCCCTTACAGTTTCATATATCTATATGTATAAGAGGCAGGCCAGTAAATTCAAACCAAGTTTTCAAATTCAAGCCACTTCAAAAGGGAGATGCTTTGGTTTTGCTGGGATAGAATTACAGCAGCCATTTTCTAACCAGGAGAACAAAGTTGGTAAGATACTTTGTTTTCCTCTGTGGCCAGCCTCTTGGTATGCAGGTCTCAGTAATAATCAAGGTCTTTCCCAGTTTTAAGTTACTGAGGTGCTAAAGCCAGCACAGCTGGCCCAAGCTGGACAAAAGTAGTATTCCATACCATAAACATCACGCTCACTATAAACTCAAGTTTATTGGGGATGTTTTGGCCATTCCTTGATGGCTACCAGCACTGGAGGCTCTCACTCATCATTCTGCTCCAGAAGACAGCTCTCTCCCCTATGCTGTCACTGTCATGCTTTTGCTGGAGTTGAGGTGCCTGCAGTGCTTGACATCTAGCATTCACTGCTGGGAGTGCATATCTTATGACTACTACACAAGCTGAGTTTAATTTTGTGTACTTCCTACTAGTATTAATATTAGGAGGGAATGTTATTATTTTATTGTATTAATTTTGTTTCCATTTAAATCCACAGATTTACTTCCCTTTTCCCAATTCCCCTTCTTGGGGTGTAGGGTCATTGGATGATAGAAGAATTTGCTTAACAAACATAGGAGAAAATATGGCTATCTCTGTACATATATAGTTCCCTGAGTATTTCTTTCTATTCCCAAGGAATCTTGGGAAAACTTGGATGAATATAGGATTAACTCATTTAATAATAAAAGCCAAAGAAAACAAGTCTATCTGCTAAACCACATACATTAACTGACCAACTACATGTGTCTGTAAAATCCATCTACTGAATAAGGAACTTTGCTCAACACAGGTAGTTTTATGAACCAATGATACAGCTTTTCCTTCAACAGAACCTTCTCTTGGCAGCAATCCTATAATCTAGGTTTAGATATTGAAAAGCTTCCTGAACTGCTTCATTAAAAAGCAGAATGGCAACTGCAAAAATGAGTGAAGGAGGAGCTGGCTTTTTTCACATGCCCTCAAATGGAGGGAAGGATAAGAAGTTCCCTGGGCCTGTGTTTCCATCCCTCCCTCCCAGCACCACTCCTGAGCTCACAGGAGGAAAGAGACTACAAGAGCATCGGATTTAACCAAAAGCAGTAACTAGGTGATTAGCAATAAACAAATGCACAGATGCCTCAGGGGGGCCATTATGAGCTGCATTCAATCCAACAACCACCCCATTTTTTCCATTCTGGAAGAAGTAATATTTAGTCTTACCAGGTCCATAAGAAGAAAAGTGGCTATGACGCTCCTGCCACAAATCATAAGGCAGAACACTTTTATTCACAGAGGTAATTTTATCTGCAAGGTGTTTTGCTAAACTTCTCTAAATACAGATTTGAGTAACTTCTGCACACAGTGTATCATCCTTCTTTCTAGTATAAGCCAGCAGGAGGCAAGTCTGCTATCCTAGACACAAAGGCTTAGGTTTTTCTTCCCTCTTAATAGATTTGTAAGGTTCCTATAGATAGGAACATTTCACTGTGCTTCCTTGGAAGCCCCTCAGTACTATGTAAGATGAAAACAACTTAAAATTGTTAAAATTCCATTTTTGTTAAACTTGAAACCATCAAAACATAATGTCAGGAAACTTTCAGATGCCTGAGGAAAAATGCACAATAAAAATGAAAAGACTGCAAGTTCCCTGTCAGGATAAAAATACTACTTTTACTTTATAAGGTACAAGTGATGGCCTTGGACAGAAGTGTTTCACAACAGGAAGACTTGAGTCTTGTGCTTTAACATTCACCCCCTTAAAAGCATACCTTAAGAAGTCTCATGAAGATGTACAGTCATAGATAAGAAGTAAAACAAATCATGAGTCTTTTAACCACATCTTGATTGGCAATCATTCTTGACGCTATTCTCACCACTTCTCTCCCCCCAGAAAACAAATCCCTCTGTCATGACACTGCTACTCCTTTTCCTGGCCTGTTTCTGTGACAAGATCCCATAGAGTGGTCTAATGTTGCTCCCATTCTAGCAGATTCTCTTAGTACACAATAAACTCTCACTTCAATTAGCTTGATATTTAAACATTTATGTCACTGATTGCTAGATTAGACACCTCCTTCTCTGAGGATTCTCCTCCTTCCAAAGGCTTTTTTTCCCATGTGCTATTAAGAACTGCTTGAGACAGTTCTACTTACAAGTTCTCCTTGATACAAATTCTTCTCATAACTCACCTTATCTATAACCATACATGACAGAAGCAACTTCTGTCCTGAAGGAATTATAAGCATGTCCTATTTTTCCTAAAATAAATATCTACTCTTGGATAAAAGCTGTATTCTCAAAAACTGTCTGCAGACAGTTCTACAATAGGGGAATTCCTATTAAAAGCCTGCCACTATCAGTTATTGCATTTATAGAACCATTTTATGTTTTAAAGAACAGGTTTGTTATGATCAATTCTTCCCCCTATAGCACTGTGTCATGGTTTACGGTCAGGGCAGCCCCTCAGACCAGTAACAGACACTCTCTGTTAATCCCCTCCCTCCCCAAAGAGGAAGAGAAAGGGAATAAGGGAGAGAAACTCAGCCATTAGAAAAGAAAATCAGAATAGCTTTAATGAAAAAATATAATAAAAAAATGATTATATACAAATATGTACAAAACCAGTATCAACCCCAACCTCCCCAATGGTAATTACATCACCATCTCTAATGCTGTGGAGCAGGCACTGGAAGAGTCCCAGACTGGACCCTGAAGCAGATGGGAGGGAGATGTGTTCAGGAGCTGGATTCTGGCACTGGGTTCAGGGACAGATCAAGATTGAAAGCAGAATGGACAGAGCTTTATATACTGAGTATGCCATCTATGGGCTGGAATCCCTCGTTGTTCAATTTGGGGTCACCTGTCCTATCCACTCCTCCATGAAGGTGTGGTCTTTCACTTTCTGCACCCCCCAACGTGGTACATAAGGTCCAGTAGTGTACCAATGTGGTCTGCATTTCAATCCTTAGTAGTAACTCTAAAATGCAGACAAGTGTAGTTAATTGGAAGAACTGAGCTGGAAAGTAAAATCAGTGAACTGAATTTGTTCTGTTCTTACTCAAACCAGGACATGCTTCATCATGAACCCAGACAAATTTGCTTGTCAAAGAAACCACCTATTTAACTGCATGTTTTATTTAGTGTTTAGGACAACAGGAAATTAATACCCATTCAGGAACTCTTAGACACTAATTTAAAATTCAGTAGACTCTTTATAAATACAGGTATGAAAACAGGCTTTAATCTTGCAAACCCATGCTCAAGAAGACAAAACTTAATTTTTTCTTAAGACACCTATTTCATTAGTGCTTAAAAGCACTGTGAGCTTTTCTGAACAAGAAGGAACACTACACATTCGTTACTTGCAAATATTATCACTAACTGGAGCATTAAGAATCTGTATCTAGCATTATAGTCTAGACATTGTTGCCTGACTGGTTTTAAGAACTTCAGACTTAAATTTCCTTACCTAGTTCAGTAACTTGTCGATCAAAAGGACAACGAACTGCTCTACCATGCAAGGGAAGCCGGGTAAGACAGTCATGGCAGACAGTATGGCCACACAAAAGCAGCCGGGGAACTTTGTCACCTTGCAATGAAAATACATCTTCACAGACTCCACACTCAAGAACCTATAATTCAAAAATAAAAATCACATTTGTTTTTGAGCTGATAAGAAGGCAAAGCTTCATACAGTAAGACATGTTTTATTTTACAGAAGTTCCTGCAATCACAGCATAGGTCGTCATTAATTTTGCTTTGTACTCAGTCACATGAATGATGTTTAAAAAATAAACAGATGTGAACAGAATTCTTAACTTTTCAGTATCGCCCTAGTCCTTATACACCTCATTTAACACAGTGCCACAAGGAAAGCTCACTGAGTAAAGCTGCACAGCTGAGTAAGCAGAAGCAGAGGGCAGACCCTGACAAACCAGACCAGACAGTGTAGAAAATTTCCATTCATAGCTGATGCACATAGAAAGGTCAGTTATACCAAGTTAGCCATTTATGAAGCTACAAATCCAGCATCAAGGTAGCGGGAATCAACAGCAGGAGAGCAGAACACCTTAAACCGCTAATAAAAAGCAAAATTGATCGCCACTTAGAAACAAAACACCAACAATCCATAAGACAACAGCGTCGGCCAACCACTCTGGGGAGCCCAGACGTTACGTTTTCTCCGAGAGAGCTCCCCAGGTTGAGGCCGTCACCCTTCCCAGCCCCTCACAGGCATCCTACGGCAGCGCAGCTCTGCGCAGACAAGATGAGCAAAGAGCCTCCGAAGCGGCCTCCCCCGGCCCGCTGGGAGCCTAGACCCGCCGCCACAGGGGTCGCCTCTTACTCTGCAAGACCCCTCGCTCTCACGCTCCCTTTCCCCAGGCGAGACAGGGACGGCACAACCCCGGCCGCCATAGGAGACTTTCGATAAGGACAGCGCAAACAGCCGAGCCGCGCAGCTCACCTTCACTGCAGCACCAGCCGGACCACGACCACCAGCTCCCCGACCACCCTCCAACCCAGCACCGGCCCCAACCTTGTTTACACCTAGCGCCGCCATCTTGGGGAGGGCGGAGCACCGCAGCCGCCGGCAGAAAGGAGCCCAGAACTGGCAGCCTCGCCGGCTCTCGGCCACACACGGCTAGGCGCATGCGCTGCTCCGCCGCCGCACCAAGCCGGCCTGCGCCCGCCTCTGTCTCCTTCCCAGAGAAAACTACGCTTCCCGTCGTGCCGCGCAGCTCCGTCGTCCCCGTAGCTTCCGGAGGACTCCGTAATCCTATCAAGCACAGGAAGAGGTCGGGACCTCCCCGGGTACCCTCCTCCGCCGGCGGCAGTGCGTTCTGGGGGCTGTAATTCCGGCTGCCGTGACCGCGCCGTGCTGGGCCGAGTTGCATCCTGGGACAGCTATTTCCGGGTCCGGCTTTGTGGGGATTTTTGTTTGGTGGTGGTGGTTGCTGGTTGTTTGGGTTTTTTTCCGCGACCAGGCTCCGCGCACAGTCTCATCGCGGCTCTTCCCGACCCAGCGCTTTCCCGCACCGGCATCGTTTTGGGCCGTCTGCCCTCCCGTAGGGGTGAAGGCTGGCGCCATGGACGTTAACCAGCCCAAGCAGGAGCACTTGCTGGCTCTGAAAGGTACCGGCACCGCGCCCTCCAGTGCTCCCCCGCCCGCCTTACTAGGCCGCTCCTGCCGCGGTACGGTGATTCCACCACGCTGCCCTCGCCGTTCTCCCTTCCTTGGGGCCGGCTCTGAGGGGGAGGCGTGACAGGCCCGAGTGCCGCGGTAAGGGCGGGGAACTGAGTGCCGGCGGGCCCCGGGCTGCCAAACGGTCGTGAAACGCCGTGTCGGTTCCGATCTGTTCCCGCCGTCCTAGAAGAAGGTGGAGGAGGGAGCGGCCCGGCAGGCGCAAGGCAGGAGGTGTCTGAGGGTGAAGGGAGGTCGTGGGAGGCCGAGCCTCTCCTGAAGCAAGGCGGAGGGCCCGGCACACCTTGCTTGACGGGGCACCGAGGCCGTGCGGTGTATTTGCGTTTTGCACAAGACTTTAGGCAGTTATAAGATTTTTTAGGCTGTTCGGGTTTTGTTTGTTTTTTGTTGTTGTTGTGGTGGTGGTTTTGGCGATTTTTTGGGTTTGTTTTTTTTTCTTATTGCCTTTCTATTTCTCTGCTATCTCTTTTGTTTGGTTGGTTTTCCCCCTTTTAATGGTTTTTACCCCTTTAACCTCATGCTCAACACACAGCTACAGTCCTTCTTTCAGAAGTAATTAATAGTGAGAGTGAGAATGTGTACATCTCTCACCTACCCTGTAGAATTAATACAGAAATCAAGAGAGTCCTGTAAAGAATTTTATCATTTCTGCTGGCAGCTGGGTACCAGCAAGCAACAATTAAAACAATTAAAAGCCTGGCTCTAATTTCACCTTATTTCAGTCAGCAGAGATACTATTTACTTTTTTTTTTTTGCTTTGCTTTTCACACTTGTTCATAAAATAAATTATTCTAGTTAAGTAGGAGTAATAAATAGTTGGTTAAAATGCCAGTTCTGCAAACATTCTAAATCAGTGAGGATGCTCGGATGATAAAGTAGTGCAGATGTGTAGGGATTTCAGAGCGCATATTCGGCCCATTTACTAGTTTTATGGCCTTCCTGGAGAGAGCTTTTAATGGTGACTTCATGTCACAGTAAAATCTGTAAAAATAAAGAATGAAAAAAAAAGTATTAAAATGTAAAGTCTTAAAGAATTTAATGAGTCTTTTGGTTATTCTAGAAGTCTAATAAATTAAAGAATTATGAGGTTCTTGAGAACTAAAAAGATGGCTGTGTTTGTTGCTCAGAAGCTCTGAGACTAAAACTAAAACTTCAATGACCAATATGTCATTGAAGCAGACAACTTTGTCTGTAGCACTTCCCTTTTAACTCCTGATTTCAAGGGTATTGGTCAGTAATATTTCAGGAAGAGCTTTTACAATACATGTGTTTTCTAGTTGCTTTATATGCCCTCACTGAAAAAAGTTGAAGTGTAAGAGGAAAACGCTCTGTGTTTGTTAGTTTTAGTAGATCTGTGGCAAATTTGAGAACATAGGCAGTTGTATGTCTTTTAACATATGTCACAGCACTATAGCAAGAATGACAGATGGCAAGTAGAGAGGTGACAGTAAAAGAATACTCTGTGCAACAGCATTGAGTAAACTTCAGTGTAGTGAAGGTTGTTAGTAATGATGGAATACAGTGGCTGATGTTCAGTCTGTAAAGTAGAATGTTCTAATCTATGTCTACTTTTACTATATGCTGCATTTTTTATAAAATATCCTAGTTATGTTGTGTTTGGGTTTTTTTAATACATTAGTCTCTTATTTCTTTATGATAATTCTGCTTTAGGTCCTGTTTTCCACTGATCTTTGCAGCATGGGGCAAGGAAGTTATTGTAAATAAGATGTTTCACTCTAGACTTGAGAGTGCTAATCAAGAGACTGTTCCTTTTCTTAAGAATAACTGGATTCCTACTGTACAAGCATGGAAGTGGTCTTGTATTTCCGACCACATCAGAGAGATCTAATAGAACTGCAAAAATTTGCAGAAGCAGCAGTGAAGGAGTTTCCCACTCGTCAGTTACCAAGATTTACACCCTGGTTTCCAAATGATTTATACAGACTTCCCCTCAAACCAAAAAGGCAGCCACCTGTTATTTCTTCTGAGGAAGCAGAAAAATTGAAACAACTTTATACACCTTCAGAATGTGTTACAGAGTCTCCTGATTATGACTGCACAAAAAATCTCCTTGAGTTTCAGTTTCATGTGAAACATGGGCAGCCTTTAATCCAAGCACAAACTGTTCACAGACCAATTAACTCAGAGAGTCAAGGAGAACCACCACCTAATGGAAAACAAAAATTGAAAAGGTCTTGGAGTGTGTCTCTCCCTAGCCCTAAGCTGAAAGAAAAAGTTCTTCCTTTATCTCAAGAACTGCAAAGTAATTTGGAAAGACTAAAGCTGCATGTATTTTATAGAGCAAAGTGGACAATTGAACAGTCGATTTGTAAAAATCAGAATTTGGAGGACATCTGGATAAAATTGAATAAACTCATCAAGCAGAATGAACTGCCATCTTGTAATGCTACTATCCAAAGATCTGTGGGACAGATATGGATTTTTTGTGATATATTATACTGTGAATATGTTAGAAATATTCTTAGGGAAAAGTTAAGCCTTACTGATAAAATGAATTTGCTTGTGCATAAATTTGGAATTATTTTTAGTTTGTAATTGTAAGATAGAGTTTCATAATAAAATTGCTACCTGAAGTATTAGAGTTTTTAAGAAGCTTAGACTATACAAAATTTAGAACAACTCATTAATTATGAGTACAAAACTACTTAATAATTCTTTGTGACAGCTTTTTAACTGTAATAATACATTTATTTAACTTTGTTATGTGAAGAGACTTAAAAATGTTTCTGTTAGAATTAGTAAGTTTCTGTTTAGCTTAGGGCTGCATTTTGTAGCTTTTCTCTGCTTTGATGGTCTAAAGGCAAAAAAACCCACCAAACCCTAAAATAGGCTATGTCAGATAATAAAAATGTATGTTTTCACTTAAGGAAAGTATGTGCTCACTGTGCTCCTTTGAAATTAGAAGAAGGAAAAATACTTTTGAGTTGTTATAATTGCTTTAAGGATGTGTAATTATTTTTGACCCTGAGTCTTTCAAGATTCTGAAAGTAGTGTATGGGGTTTGTTTCTTGTTTGTTTGCTTGTTTTTTAATGAAGGCATAGCCCTCACATGAAATACAAACTCACTTTCTATTGCATGTATATGCTGTTGTAGTAGCGCTATCCCTATTTTCCCAGAAATGCTAATGAAAGTTTCAATTGAAGTTGTATGTTGAAAAATAGTAAGCAACTTGGCATTTGCTGCTTTATGACTTCAGTAATAAGATTTTTCCTTTTTTTTTTCATTTTAATGTCCCAGTATTTCTGGTCTTTTGTCTCTAATTATACTGGGGAACAAAAAAAAGGACTAACTACAGGTCAGGAAATTAAGGAATCCGACTTCTCTCTGTAAGACTCTGATTATTGTAATATTATGGAAGGTAAAGGTCTGAGGATTTTAATGCGTTTTATGGTGATACAAGGCAGAGTTCAGCATGACTTTTTGTCACCTTGATGAATTGTGCTTCAAGGTGATGCTGTCCCTGCTTATTTCAATCTCTAAGTGATGGTAGAGCAGTTAAACTGGGATCTGTGTGACTGCAGAGTTTGTAGTTCTGTAACTAAATCCAGATAATTGTGTCATAGCTGGAGGTCAAGGTCTGTGTTACCTGGAAAAGGGGGAAAATAAGTGAATGGTATTGGTAGATTATTAGATTGTCATTAACACTGAATAAATAAAAGTGCACATAAACATAACAGAGATCTTTCTGTGTAAAACCTAAATAAAATTGCCTTGGGCTTTTACTTTTTTATGTTGATGATGTCCTTATTTTTGAATAATTATTATAGGCATTACATGTCTATTTGTAGTTTACAGTGAAGGATATTTCTCAGTTTGGATCATTGATGTGTATTTCTAAACTTTGACCAAATGTTAAGGGAGTGTTATATTGACATTTGGTATGTATGTGACATTTAATATTACCACTTTGCAAAATTTATGTGAAATGCTCTCTAGAGTAACTGAGGGTCATTATTAGTTTTAAAGATTCATAGATTCATAGATATTAGGGGTTGGAAGGGACCTAGAAGATCATCTAGTCCAACCCCCCTGCCCGAG
>JAOEGS010020339.1:19089-64777 GCA_025447755.1 Corythornis vintsioides
CAGCTGGTGAGAATCTTCTCGATCCCACGAGAAGGAAAATTCCAGGCAGTAGCCATTTTAGCATCCACATGGTGGGGTATTTTTAGAGAAGTGTGTTGAGACTTGAAGAACTGTGGGCTGTTTTCCAGAGTGGAGACTTAAGTGACATGCTTTACTAAATAGATTTTTGATAATGTGCCTGCAGGCACTCTGTGAGACTATGTAATTGAGACATGTATCTTTTGAAAGCTTCAGGTGATTTCATTTATTCTTTTCTAGTATTCCACCTAGATGCTTCAGAAAAAAATATTTCTGCTACTAGAAGGCTATATTGTGATACACTACAAAGAACACCCAAGTGCTCTTAGTTCTTGTGGACCTTGAAAGGGCCAATACTGATCAGTCAAAGGTGTTTGGAGACAATCTTAGGGAAAATCATTCCATGGCTGTTTTCATGATGTACTCTTGTCTGAACAAACTCCACAGTGTTTCTTCATCTTTACTGAAGATGACCTTCATCTTTGTGTGAAATGTCTTGCTCTCCTTGTGTAACTGCTTGCCTTTCAATTTCTCCATCCTTTGTCCCTCAGGAGTTCAGTATTCTGTTCCTGTTAGGCTTTAGCTCATGACTAACATATTCATATGCAGGCTTCCAGTTCTCATGCTCTGTCCCTTCGCTACCCTTGTTTTTCCAGAGTCTTGTTCAAGATGTTGATTTGTCTCCTTTGGGTTTGGTATGGAAACTTTTTGGGGGCCATTTGTCAGGGGTTTGTGTGTGTATTGTAACTTCTATGGTAACAGAATCATAGAATCATTCAGGTTGGAAAAGACCTTTTAAGATCATAGAGTCCCCCCATCAACCCAGCAGTACCATGTTCTTTACTAGAACATGTTACTAATATATAGACTTTGACAGAATTCTAGAAATGCCAGCTGATTCATTATAAGACATACACTTGTCTGAGCAAATCTGGTTGCTACTTTTTAAAATTTGAAATGGAGATGCCAGCTAGAAAACCTGAGAACAAATGAAATGTTGCAGAAACCTAAACTACGTCTTTACAGTTGGAATTGATGGCTGCTGGTGTTGAAGGTGGCAACAGCTATTTTTTAACAACAAAAAACCCCAGCATTTTTCTCTTTGACAGATTCTCAACTTTTTGAGTTATATTTTCTATGACATTTTAAGTTGAGCTGCTGTTACAGATGGTTTTAAACAACTTCTTTTTTTAACCATTATATGTAGCTCAATACTGGTCAATAGTGCCTTTTTGTTCCTAAGTTTTTTTGAGTAATTATCACCATTCAGTTTCTCCAGAGAAGGAATTATTCTTTCTGGAGTTTGGTTGTTACTTTGTTTTGGGTGTGGGAGCATGAACCTCACAGTAATTGTTTGATTTTTACTGGAATGCCACTTGAAATTTAGTGGAATTAATAAATGGAAAGACTTTTCTCTATCTTTCTGATAAACAAACATCAGTATTTAGGGAAATTAATATGAAGCTTACTGAAGCAAAATATTTTGCAAGAAAAAACTCAACCAACAAACAATTAAAATGTTAAACTTTTTTTCTGACTAGAGGTAGTTGTGATTACTTGAAAGATTTGACCACTATGTCTGTAGAGGTCTCTTAGGATGCAGTAATATGTAAACAAAATTAAACTTTCCTTATGTAAAGGGAAATAAATATCTTCAGGAAGGTAATTTAAAATTTGTTTCCTTATAAATTATTTCCTTCAATTACATTACTATATATATTTCATATATGAATGTGTTAACTATAGTAGCTTTATGCACAAAATCCAAGTACTTAATGCACCAACACTATCACCCACTTTTATATCTTGAAATTGTTTTCTCTTGTTGATTCAATCTCATGAAATTAAAATGATTTGTTGCCTTTTTTTTCTTGTTAACAGTTGCATTTTCAAGAGGGAAGTGAAGCCTAGTAATGGGTTTGTTGCTTAAGCTAATCACATGAATAGTTCCCTATTTCATTTATTTCTAGAGAAGTCCTCAGCAACCTTTTCTGCAGAACACTGAAGGACTTGTTTGTTCTTGAAAGCAAGTGCAGACCACTTCAGGATATACGATGGATGTAACATTATTTTAAAAACATAGATCTACTTAGTGCACTGGATTTGTCTGGTTTCCTAGGAGGCCAGTGCTTAGGTGGAGAAGTATTTGTTTTCAGTCTGAGGAAACTGCTTAGTAGCAAAGCAGTCAAGGGTGCAGATAAGAAGCATTGAGTATATACTCTGAATTGTGAGATTTAGATGAGATAATGATCTCATATGTTCCATAATGCATCTGTTCTGTGCAACATCTAAAGGAAAAACATCCCTTCCGTAAAAAACCTAGTACTTGTAAACAGATTTTGCTGAAGTTTTCTAAGAAACCAGTTGTTAATCTGTATTTTTTCCCTTTCATTCAGGTCCTTAAGCCACTAGATGTGAAAACTAAATTCTACAATGCTGAGGTACGAGCTATGTATATTTGGGATTGGTGTGCTGGGTTTAGTGCTTCACAATAGATGGTTAGATTAAGTTCAGATTGCATCTTGAGAAAGATTGTCAATCTAAAGGGAAAGACTTAGGTGGTGTGTTTATAGCATTTATTTTAAAAACAGATAAGCTTTTAGTCAAGGGGGAAAAGGGATGGTAACTAATACATATGCATTAGGACCTTAATGCAGCTGATGCTTTTTTCCGTATTTTCCCATTAACTGAAATACTTTAAATTATTGCTTGTATATTTAGGCTAATTGAGTATTTACTGTAAGGGAGATTAATTGTTCTCAAAGCAGATAATAATTTTCAAGATTTGGATGTCCCAGTATAAATATGACCCCTCTGTTCAATAATGAAAATTTTAGCTTTGTGGCAGTTATACACAGTGCTTTGAAACTAAGTCACCTTATATATGTTTTGTATTTATGTGGACATGTTAAGCATCTTTGGCTATTTATGAGAATAATTTTAACTGAAGTTGACACACTGGAAACTCTTATATTCAGCATGCTTTTTATTTTTAGAGATTCCCTATGGATATAATAATTATGTAGGTCTGGTTTATGGTGTAAACTTCCCAATACCCAATTACTTAAGGAAGTTAGGACATTTGCTGCCATCATTATTACTTACCTGTGATAGTAAATAGCTTAGTTTTATGACTATCATACTCTATTGTTTTTACCAAGTTCAGACTGATACTTTCAAAGTACTGTGAGAACCTCTATTATGAGTATTAAACTTTTTCCATGACCTCTGAAATATGGCCAGCTATTACACTGCTTGAAAACATTCACTAAACAGTTTAGAATAGTTTTAAAGATAGAATGAAGTTGTAGCTGGCTTATGTTGCAGTGAACAGTAGGTGGAAGGAAAAAGACAAAAATACGACCGTGAAGAGAGGAAAATGTACAGTATTTTGGCAATTAAAAAAAATATCTCAAGCTAAATAAAAATATTTTACTCTTCTATTTGTTCTTAACTAAGACATACGTGCTGTAAATTTGAATGTAGAAGAGCAGACAGTGTCCAAATCCATTGTTCAAATTATTTATCTCCATCATAGTCACACCTGAGGTTGATCATGCAAGATTATGGCTATAGAAGTATTAAAGGTATATTTCTTCCCCTTCCTGATAGTATCAGTAGAGAAAACAGAAGGAAAAAATAAAAGAAGAATTTATTCTCTACAAGTGAGGATTTCAGATGCAAAGATCTGTCTTGTTCAGTGCTCTGCAGGAAAATTTCACAGCAGAGAAAATCTTTACAGAATGAATAGCATGTTAATTATAAGACATTTAATATATAACATGTAATTTATTTAGGAGGAGGATAAATTGAGACATAGGTTATAAATGATTTAAATATTATAGTACAGAGGAAAAATAAATCAAACAAAAAAACCACACACACAAACATACAAAACCCCCAAAAGAAACAAAAAACACACACAAAAAACCCACCACATTTTCCTAAAAATACCTAAGCTGGAGGCTTCATTGTTTAGATTGGCCAGGTGTGAGATACATGAATACAGTGGGAATATAAGCGCATTCCACAGGCTGGGTGCTTTTATAGATAAAACTGGTGTTATGTGTTAATGGGGATGACTGGAAATACCTCCTTCTGTGCTTCAAAACCAAAAATAATCCTCAGAAACTAGGTAGTTCCTCTGGGAACAAAAATAAATCTCCTTTGTGCGTGTGGATTATTGCTGCAGATAAATATTTGATAGGGAAAAGAGAGACAGAAAAATTAAATGTTGCTGTCTTTCTCTACTTCCTGTGTAAATTGTGTTTTTCACTGAAATAATTTAAAAAAAAATTTCTGACCAGACTTGATAAAGGACTTTTAATAAATTCCACTCCTCATTTAACCACCACTTCCTCATGATAAAGATAGATGAGAAGCTTTGGTGACTGAGCTGGTATTTGTGTTTTATTAATTTATTTTGGAGTTGGGAAGGCATGGGGTTTGGGGGGTTTTTCTTTGTTTTTTTGGGACTTTTTTCCCCATAAAAGTTTTAAAAGGTTATTTTAATGCCTTTGTTCTTCCAGTTCAGGAATTTATGTAACTTCCATTACCATAGTATCCATATGATTGATTGAGTTTTTTTAAAAGATTTTGTTATATTAACTAAGGAATTTTCATTTGCCCATCAAACTGATTCAGTACCATTCATATTACATTTCTGAAAGTATATAAAGTGCTGCTGTGTGTTACAACCACAGAAGTCAAAATTTAAAACCCTAGAAATAAGTCTTTGATTAGATGTTGAATGTGATACTACATTGCTAGCAACTCACCCAACGCCTTAATCCTGAATATTATGGAAGACTGTTATTCTTGGGAGTAGGGAGTGTGGGGGAAGGGATTAGTATGTGTCAGTTATTAGTTAACTAAATTAGGCCTTCAAAGATTAACCTGTTAGTGTTACCATTAATATTACAGGTATGATGCTATCTATTCATAAAATCTGCCACTAAAATTGTTTCCTACTAGAAATTATAATCTATAACTTCCTTTTTATTAAAACAAAGAATTATGCTGAACCTTAATTTTCTTGCTTGTTGCTTATATTGCAGTAGCAGCCAAATCAAGTTGATCACTACAATTCGTGCCCACTAAACATGTGCCCTGTCACCCCATCCTGCTGCAATCCTGAGGCTGAATTACCTGCCCCAGTCTAAAGAAAGTCTCTCACTGACTAGGGCGTGCCTTGGAAAGGTTTCTGTTCTGCAAACATGCCCAGGGAAAGAAATATGCAGACACTTAGGAAAACAAAGCATGCCTTTAAAGCTGGATTCTTGGAATGATGGATATTAAGAAAGACTTTTTCCTGATTATGTTATGCTTTGCTAGAATACCATGTTATTGTTGAGATCTTAAATATGCAGATACTTTAAATTACCTGGATGACAAGGACTGTTTCCCATTTCATATACAACCCATTGCATGGATTTAAATTAAGGACAAACTTTAAATTTACTCAAAAACTAACTCCTTTTTGGGTCAGTTTGTTCTACCAATTCTTACCTACGACTTGTGTGCGTTAGGCTCTACTTTGGGTTGGCTCTGAAGCAAAGCTAGTAAAGCCATGTAACCATACTAGCTATAACTTATTAGAAATGTAGTTGTCATCTTTGTTTGCATCCATTTTTATTTATGTTTCTGTCTTACTAATGCTATCTTGTTTAGATGGTGCAAAAAAAATGCAGAAATGCATTTTGTTTGAAAGTTAGCCTCCTTTTTCTTTAACATTTAACCCTAATTTCTCTAATGTGTTGTTTTGTTTTTTTTTATTTTCCCATTAGAGTGACCTCAGTTCTGTGGTAATTTTTATTTATTTTTTTATAAATACGTATGCTTTTTTAATTGCCTACCTGTCTCTATGCTTGTTAACATTCTTTTAAAAACATAATGGAAAAGCAATGTTTGTTCTGCATATCATGAACTGATGTTTTCTTACCCTTATATGTGCAGCTAATCATTTAAATGGTTAGCTCTTTCTTTAATACCCATTGTTGAAACTAAAATTTTATTATGACAGGCTCTTGCTTTGTGGGAGATCTTGCTGTAAAATACCTCACTAAAAATTAAATAAATTAGTTGTAAATGGGAGCTAATTCCTTCTAAAATTTACCCACTTTTGATTTGTAGAAATGTTAGGGTTTACTACAGCATTGCTTGTGCAGGTTGTGACAGAGCTTTTTGTGTCTGGTTGGTGGAGACAGTGGGTTTGAGGAGAGAGCAGCAGTTGGATGTTCTTCCTTTCACAAGCTGGAGCTGCGCTTCTCAATTTCTACCTGCATGTAACAGTTGCTGAGTTCTTATGACACTCCTGCAGTCTGTGTTCACTTTAAGGTGTGCCTTATATTGCAATAATCTGCATTCTCCTTAAGTACTTAAGAATTTTACTTTTTTTAAAAAAGTTATATTTAGGGATAACACAAAACTAACTTGCTTTTTCATTATGCTGCTTGCTTTTTTTTTCTTTTCCCTTTCAAAATAGCTTTTCCTAAACTTCTGCCTATGGTTGCTGCATTGAAAACAACTAAAATTTGGGCAAATGGACACTTTGCACAATGGATTTATGGGATATAAACAGTATCAATTTAAGTGACAGTCGGGTGGTAGTAGTAGTAGTAGTAATGAGTACTGAGAGCCACATTTTAGTTGGCATTATTTCTAGCTCCTGCAATTGTGAGATGTGTACATAACCCATGGAGCTTGCACAGTTTTCATTACTCTGCATATGCTATCATCTGTTTTGTCTTAACATGTTTATAAAAGGCACAACAAATAGTTCCAGTACCATTCTGTATTTCTCTTACTTAATGCCTTTTGAGACTAAAAATATCTTATTTGTCCCACTTTTATTTTGAAATTTACAAGCAGGAGTCCTATTTGTCTAATGAAGTAATTTATTTACATTGATTAAAAAGAAACTAAGTTTCCTTCCAACTTCCCCATAACAATACTTGAAAAAAAAAATTATCATAATGAAATGGAGTATTTCAGCTGGAAGAGACCTACAATGATCATCTAGTCCAACTGCTTGGATCAGTAACCTAAAATGCAGATTCAGCAGCCCTTTTTTTTTATTATTTTAATTGGCACTTGTGCTCATACCTCTATTGGACCTTTCTGTAATTATTCTGCTCTGTGATTTTGAGATGCAAAATAACTTCACTGATCTACAATTTCACAGTAGCAATGAGGCAAAATCAACCCTGCTTTCACTTTTTTTTCAGATATTGAGGTTTAATGGTCTGTAGCTTTCATTCCTGTATTAGAAATGGTCCTTTCCTTATAGACCATCTTCAGCCATTAGCTTCATTTAACATGTATGTGTAATAGGATGTTTTGAACATACAGCACTATTTAAACTGTGGAATGTGTCTACTATTGGTAACCATTGGCATGATGCAGCTCAGAGAGAGAGAAGAGCCTCTTATTTTGCTTTTTAGCCAGGATACCAGTGTTTCAGAATAATAAAATGTCATAGCATGTACCTAACTATTTTAGCTCAGTTAAAGAAAAAAAACCACTTATTTTTTTACTTTTTTTTTTTATACAGCTTGATGCACTAGTACTCTGGCATGGCATGTCACTGTGCACTGCAGTTCCTTGCAATTTATTCTTTTTTTTTTTTTTAATAATTTGGATTAAAATTTGAACAGTTATTGAGTTGAAGAAAGTCTTAGGAAGTGATAACCTGATGCGTTATAAATAAACATCTAGAACATAGCAAAATTATCCCACATCCATTGTTTGGCAAGATACCTGTTGACTAACACTTTTGCTCCTATTGTTACTGGGATTAAGGTTTTTTCTTGCATTAATTAATTTGATTTGCAGGCATGAACTTAACACGTGACTTTTCTTTTTAACAATAGGACTGCCTTTTTTTTTTTTTTTTTAGTAACGCTAATCAGATTTTCATGTACTTGCACTTTTTTTTTTCAGACTGATGAAGTGTTTTTGGAAGCTCAGATTCAGAATATCACTACCTCTCCAATGTTTATGGAGAAGGTTTCCTTAGAACCATCTATGATGTACAATGTTGCAGAGCTGAACACAGTTGACACAGCAGGGGAAAGGTATGTTCAGATTCAGGGCATTTTGAAGTCTCTGTATTACAATTTTATGAGATAAAAGTACTACAGTTTAGTTGTTTGTAACAGAAGGTTTGTACTTTGCTTGATTACAAGGATCAAATTCCTGTTACATATTCAGCTGGTACAGATGTTGCAGTTTTCTTTTTATAGAAACTATTCTTAAAACTTTCTACCTCATATAGGAATCCCCAGATTAATCCTCAAATAATTTGTAGCATATGGATGTTACAATGGATGACATGGTAGCATAAAAACATACTACTTCTAAAGCATTTCCTTTATAAAAGTCAGCCCACATTTGCGTCTCACTTGATCTATGTGTCCATATCTAGCTTTACAGGACTCATCTGACTTGTCCTTGCTTCCTTCCTGTAGACTGGTAGCTCTTTTCAGTTGTTCTAATCAAGAACTAGGAAGGCAACAGTCAAGGTGAAACAATGGAATGCATTATAGTATGTTAGAATATAAAAATTTGTCATGCTGAGAAATTGTCATTTAGTGTAGATCATTAAAATGGCAAATACCAGAACTTCCACTGTGTTAAGTAAACTGTTATGGATTAAAAAAACAAAACAAAAAAAAAAAAACACCTCTGGTAGAAGTCATCTTTGGCTATTTATGCTTTGCGTATCCTTGGGTTTTTGGAGGAGATGTTTGGGTGCTTTGCAGTGGGGGCTGAAGTGAAAAATCTTGCCACGTGTTTGTATCTGCTGTAACAGTTCTTGTACTGAACAAGAATCTTGGCTCATTACACTTCAACGTACTGAGAGGGAGCCTAGTAGCAGAAATAAAATTGCCAGCATTGTTGTTTAAATGCTAAAATGCCAGATAATATATTGCAATGTAGCGATGTACCTTGATTCTCCCTGGCTCACATGAATCTTTGTTCTGGGGTTTTTTTCACTGTAATACTTGATGCTGCATAAATTCTAGAATTGTTTTGTATTGTGAAAATATAAAAATGTTCTGTGTGGTTTTCCACAAATAAAATATACACAGTAAGACTGGTGAGGTTTGGGGAAAAAAAGTTTAGTTCTTAAGTCTTCTTAAAAATAACTGTTCAAGACCTAATGTGGTTTTTTTATTTATTTTATTTTAGTGCGTCTACTTTTGGCTCAAGAACTTATTTGCAACCGATGGATACACGTCAGTACTTATACTGCCTAAAACCAAAGCAAGAATTTGCAGAGAAAGCTGGAGTAATAAAAGGTGTAACAGTGATTGGCAAACTAGACATTGTATGGAAAACTAATCTGGGTGAACGGGGAAGGCTGCAAACTAGCCAGCTCCAAAGAATGGTGAGTTTAACTTAAGTGTCAATTTAGTTTAGCATCCATTTTTAAGGCAATACTATGAGCAATGCAATAATGACTTTGAGAGAAAAGTTCAAGCTGTTTTCTTTCTGGACCTCATACTGAATACAAATATTTCTGTATGTATTTAAGAATGCTACTTTATACATTTCGTCAGTGAAGTGAGGAAAAAATTATTCTGAGGAACTGTAGTTGTTTGAAACCATTCTTGTTCCTTCATATCATGTGAATGGCAGTATATTGAGGATTTGTTTTCTGGCACATAACATGCCTCTTTGTTTTCACATCACTGAACTAAATAATTTAATGGATTGTGCAGTTGAATTGCTGTAAGCAAGTAACCTATGTAGCCAAATACACTGATGAGGATAAAATTAACTTTTACAATGCCATTTGACAACAAACTGAAAAACACTGACAAAAAAAAGTGTGACACGGAAGTGGTGTGTTTTTTTTCTTTGTGTGTGCATATATATATATATATGTTATCTCCTAAAAGAAGAGTCTAATGTTACTACACATTGTTTAAGAAAGTAGGTAGAATTTTTCCAGTAGATTCTATCCTGTCACCTAATACAGCTGAAAATGAGAGCTTTTTTTCAGTGTTGGATAATTCTTTCTCAGAATGTTCCAAACAATGTTCCTCAAACAGTTTGTTTCCATCAGTCTGACATCCCTTTGCTCCCTCTAATGTCTAATTTAATATACTTTTTCTATAATGTCATGTCTTTAGTCTATAATGAACCGTGTATGGCTAAAACCTGCTTCTAACCTGTTAGTCATTGGCTGTCTGGACCTCTTTGGGAGTATCTTTTAATCAAGCTGCAAATGTAACTTTTACTACAGCATCCTTATTTCAGCAGAATTGGAACACGTCACTAAACCTTGTCAGGCGAGACAAGTGTTACTTTGTTGGGGTTTTTTTCCTTATGATGTACCATTTGTGGAGACTGAAAATTTAAAGCTTTTTATCTTTAGGTTACCATCTTGGATCAGCCCTGGTTGGTAGTAACTAGGATATTTATGATAGCTTTGTTAGTAGACCAAATAAAATGTGTTCAGTGACAACTCTTTGTATCATACACCTTTCTAACTGGTGGCAATCCATTATTTTGGCACAGGCTTGGTGGGCTGAAATGGCAAGGAGAGTGAATAATATCTTAATTCTTAGGATATGAAGTAGTGCTGGTTTATGCAAGAAAACTATACGTACGTTTTAATAGTGTATCTTCTCTTCCTATCAAAGAAGACTTGGAACAAAGCTGATCCTCTCAGGAACAGACAAGAACCCTCGCATATGGGGATTCAAACTTTAAGGATGTGAATTATCGGAAAAGCTTAGTAATAAAGATAATCCTTGTCTGAACTGTTAAACTTATCAAGGTAGTCATCAGTAGTAGATGGAGCACTGTTGTGATTGGGATACAAATCAAAAGCACACAGTCAATCTTCAAATTCCTTTAAATCAAAATTTTAGTAATTCATCTTTACTATCCAACACCTGAAAATACATTTTCTTGTACCTTCTTAGGCTCCTGGTTATGGTGATGTAAGGCTTTCTTTGGAGACAATACCAGACACTGTGAATTTGGAAGAACCTTTTGACATTACATGTAAAATAACAAATTGCAGGTAATGATGTCCTGTGATTCTTTTGCTTTTTCCTGAGTGGGTAAGTTGTGTCTGTCTTAAAGTATTGAAAAATGTATTTGTTTATCCTGAAACAACTCAAACCTGGTCTTTACTGTGAGTTCTAGCAACACAAAACTCACTGAAAAACATATTTTGTGTTACAGTGATTCAAAAAATAACAAAAACAAAACCTTCCATCACAATCTGTTAACTGTTGGAATCAGGAGATTGCAAAAAGTCTGTAGTGTAATTCTTTGGAACTAGCTGCAGTGTCATTGAAGATTGCACCCCACAGATCATCTTGGTTCTTCTTAATATATTAACAAAATGTGTGCATACATGGTTTAACTACATTGTATTAGAATAAGCCATGCCATTTGTAGCAGTCAGATTTAACCACTAGTTTTGCACCACTGCTAGACTGACTGATAAAAGTAGTTGCTGTGGTCCTTTTTTATATGCCTTTATCCATGTTTTGACTTTTGTTTACAATAGGACCTACAGTAGCCCTTTATAAAAGGGTTGGATTTAAATGAAGAAATTCTAAACAGAAATTTAGAAGCCAGGAACTAAAGAATGTATCTGGCGTGTAGATACTTATCATGAGAATCTAATTCTCTATACAAAATACTAGCAGTATTATGTTACCCAGTAATGCTAAACCCAAGCTAGGATGCTCCTGCTAGACAAAGCTGTAGGCAACTGAATTATTGCACACCACAGTAAATCTTGCTTGATGCCACCACAGTAAATCTTAATTATTTATAAATGCTTGATTAATAGTAACCTGAACAACAAGTAATCAAGTCTGCAGTCCTTTAATGCTTAAAAAATGCCCATAGGTTTATTCTTGTTTTCCCAATTTCCTCCAGCAGTGAAAGGACTATGGATCTGGTTTTAGAAATGTGCAATACCAATTCCATCCACTGGTGTGGAGTTTCAGGAAGGCAACTTGGAAAGCTGCACCCAAGTTCATCCCTCCATCTTGCACTTACATTGTTGTCTTCGGTGCAGGGATTGCAGGTAAGTCTTTATAATGTAGTTTTGTTACAAAATAGCTGGTTTATAAGCTTAGTAATTCTTTCTAATAACAACTCTTACAAATGTTTTCCCTTCCTAGAGTGTCTCTGGCTTAAGACTTACAGACACGTTTTTGAAGAGAACATACGAATATGACGATATTGCACAAGTCTGTGTAGTTTCTTCAGAAGTCAAACAAAACTGAAGAAAAAATGATGTATTTCTGCAATGCTATTTTTTTTACCAACTTTTTTTTTTGTTGTAAAAAAAAATGTTTTTGCAACTGAATAGTGTTGGAATGTGTACCAAAAAACCCACAAAGCCCTATAGATCAGTAAACATAACTATGCCTATTTAATTTTTCTATGAAATTTTTGAATGTTTAAAATCTTTTGAAAACATGCATGTGTGTGCTACCTACTGAAAATAAAGCCTTTGAAAAATTAATAGCTCTAGCAAATTATATCACTAACATCACCTTGCAGCCAGGGGTGAGACTGACAAGAAATAGTAGCACTTTTTACTTCCTTTTGTTATTTTAATTATGTTATAAATATTTAAAATTGTGGTTCTGACAAATCTGCTTCAGTTTGTTTTTTCACCGACAAGTTCCTAGAACCGAAACCCTTAGTAGCAATACTTGGGGGTAACTGGCTCGGCAATGTATTTGCATAGAATCATAAGGTTGGGAAAGACCTCCATGATCATCAAGTCCAACCTTCTACCTAACACTTCCATGGTCACTAGACTCTGAAGTACCACATCTACTTGCCTCTTGGAACACCTCTATGCATACCTGCATAGACGTAAGAACTAGAGCCCGTTTGAGCTGAGCGAGGGATGGGTTATCAGACAGAGCAGGTGCTGGTTGTAGCTCAGTCTTTGGAAAGGAGTAACACAGCCAATCTGTCCCAGTTACCTGCAGAGTTGTGGATCCCTGCAATACAAGGCATACTGTGAACAGATATGTTATTTCCCAGTTAGTAAGAACTGTAAACTAAAATAGCAGAACTCAGCAATTTGGGGTTGTTTTGTTGTTTGGGTTTTTTTGTTAAACTGAGATGGTACAAATTATTCTTCCCTACCCAGAGGCTTTTAAGTAGACTTTTAGAGAAAGGAGGAAAAAATGCTCCATGGCTGCCACAGATCAATTCTCCAAAGCATATGCAGAAAGGAATTCTGGGCTTGCTTATGTGCTGAAGAATACTTTTCCCTAGCTTTGTTGTCATAAAAGACAGAAATGGTTTTGGCCAAAATACCTAAGGGCGAAAGCAGACATTTAATACAGAAAATGGTGACTGGCTTCCCTAGTTTAACACCAGTTAAGTCACAGTGTACCATCTTTGGCACTAGTCATATTACTCAGCTACCATAGGGGCAGTTAGAAACCTTAGTTTTGACAGTGCTTTACTAAAGGTTTTCCTATGTATGAAATCTTTTTAGTGTGGGATTCAGCATTAAAATATTGGATTAATTTAGGACGTGATTACTAAATTGAGGGAATGAGTCCCTACATGGGCAAAAAAATCAAAACAAAACTCTATCCTGCATATCTAATGAATGCAGAACATCCAACATAAAGAATGCAATTTAGCTGTTAGTCTAGGTACACCCGCAGTAAACAGAAAAACCACAACTATTCAGACAAAAAAATGTAAATAACTTTATTTATAATCTGTTTTCAAGTTAAACTGACACAAGTTGAAGATGTAATTATATGGTAATAAGAGGTAGGAAAGATAACAAATATTAAAGTTGCAGTTTGCCAGTATGACTTTGTGTAGCCCTGAAACAGGGTATGAATCCAAAGCTGCAGACTTAGTTCTTTTCATTATGCATGAGTTTACTTTGTACTTGTTACAAAACCAAAAGTGCAACTAAAGTAATTTCTCAGCTGAATATTTCATTGTGTCTTCATGATCAGGAATAATTAGAAGAATATGCTTCCATGCAAGTACATTACAGGAGTTTACAATTTGAGTGCAAAACATTTTTTTCACTAACAATTACCACATTTTTATGCTGATGGAACAGTAATGATACAAAACCAATTTGGTGTTAAGTGCATAATTGCCCAGTTGAATGATAAAATGGAATTAACCTTAAATTAAAGCAATATTTATGGGCATTGTGGTTTACTACTTGATAGAGCAGGATGAAAAATTTTAGTGCAAAATAAAGTGCAGTTATTACACAGGAAAAGATTCCTTCCTCACCCTGTGATTAAGACATATTGCATGACTGTGAAACAATCTAGCTTATTCAAGGCAATGTAGACCTTAGCATAAGTGATCCCCTTGTTCCTGGTTTCAGTGGAAAAGCAGGTAATGACAGCTCCTGTTACTAGTTTTTACTAGGCTGTAAAGCCCTTTTTGTTAATACACAAGAAACAAAGAACGTTTACAAATTCAGTATTATGTGAGTTGTAGGTAGCACGTTCCTCCAGGGTTAGCTAATACCATCAACATTGTATAAATACTTGTTATGTATTATCTGTACTGGACTAACACCTAAACATGACAATTTCCACACTCAGCCTCTTGAGCATTATTGTATCATGTAGTATCTCTCTACTGGTTCTTGACACTGTGTCTTAAAGTAGAAAGGTAACTGATTACATGAAGATTGCCGTCACAAAGCAAAATGATACTCATTTGGTTGGTCCAACCATTAACCCAGCACTTCCATGTCACCACTAAAGGAAGCATAAACCAAGTGTGAGAGATATGCAGTATTGTCCAGTCTGCTCTGGATTTAGTGTTTCTCCTTATCAAAGTTAGTAAAATTCACTTCGAGCAGTTGAAAAGGGGAAAAAGAGAATGAAGAGTAACTGTAAAGTTTACAAAGAGATATGCTAGGAGCACTACTTTTCACACAACACTATACTCCAAGCAATGCGTGTACAGTAGTTGCAGCCCACCTACAGCCTCCATCAGTCTTTCTTGTAAATGGTATGCTGTCCTAGTCAATGTAACTGAACTTCAGTAGTAGTTTTCATGAATGGATTATATGCAGGATCTGAACTTGATTTGAAAAAAAAGATCCTGTTAGAGATTTTCTTCTTTTTCATCCAATGTTGTCAGAAGCTGTTTACTTGGAAATACAATGTAAAACAGAAGTATCTCTACAGCCTCAAAAAGCCAGCTACTACAGCTTATATAGATAATTTTAAAAAGCATTTTAATGCTGTGTAGACACAAACTCCAATGAATAAAGAATGAAACATCTTAAAGCTGTTTAAGTCACTCTGTTAAGCTTTACCTCATTATTCAATAGATGGTAACACAGATTTCCTATTTTGATGTTTTCAAGACTTCTTTGCAATTGCTTCTGCTTGAGGTGCTCTTTTTTTGACCACAAGATATATCAGATCTAATGTCTGAGGTCCAGGAGTTCCTCTGTATTTCTCAATTTGGGAGATTACTGTTACTCCACAGTGTACTTTCTCCAGTCTAACTGGACAGCAGAGATCACTTTGTCTTAGGAATCAAAGCAGGCTTCTCACATTAGTTGTGGTATACAAAGAGGAAAGTGTGAGTGTGGAGAGTAAAATTGAGGTTTTCGAGTAAAAACATGGGTACCTTGTACCAGAAAGTGTGAACAGTAAGTAGAATGAAAAAAGTTAAAATAATATACAGAAGAACAGTAGTCTCTGAAAGAATAAGAACAGGAAAAGCAAAGGTAGAGACAAAAATGCTAGTAAGTGGAAAAATAACTTAAGAAAGGTGTGTATAATGGAACTTAAAACAAAAATCCTTAGTTGTTTAAACCAGCGATTCAACACACATGAACAGAAAGACAATCCTTCTCTCTAAGGAAGTTATTTTTGGAAAAATTTTCAGTACTAGTTATTTGTAAAGCCACAGGCTCAGTTTTAGCTTATTACAGTTATGAATTTTAAGCTTATGTTAAATACTGCATACATACAGTTTGCCATGCTTAGGAAAATAGTGCCATAACGCTGACCTCCAGGGCTACCATGGTGGATATACCACAGCAGTAGAAAAGCCTAAAACTTAGTAATATTCTTCCCTTTCGCAAGAAAAATTCCATTTTGGTTTCTGTGTATTATCCTACTCAGGATTAGAGCCTTTCTTTACAGTTGATATGTAATCATTTCCCTCCTCCTTTCCCACTGAAGCTGAAAAATATTTCATGTTACTAATGGTGGCCACTCCAGAGGCTGAAAGAAACACAATTTCCAAGCATTAGTTTTAAGTACACTCTATACTCCAACGTGGATTTATGCTCATTAGAAAAGGGCACATCAGATGGGCTTCTTGTTTCAGTATTTGTCAAAGAGTACACATAATGGTTTTCACCATAAGAATAATGTGCCTTTTAAATTAGGATTTTAGAATTAAGCTGTTATGCAAGGTCAGCCCACTGTGAAACTCTTCCCCACTCAATAGCCCTGGAGATCAATCTAATGCACATACTGAAAATGACTTGTACTCAGGGATTTCAATAAACCACCTGTTTAGTGTATTAATTTTCATACTATACATAAAAGATCTTCCAAGTTATGTGCAGTTGATCTGTTTAACAGACTTAATCTTGTTTGCAAACACGCACAAAGAATTTCCTGTCTTCTATTCAAGCGGAAGAGTTACAATGGTGCATTTGCTACTAACTATGGTATGTATACTGGGGCTATACACCATTCCAATTCACATGCCTCTAAGTAAGTCATGAATGCTCTTCAGTGCTGCCACTGAAAGATCTGCTCCGGACGTGATTTCTCAGTTGCTCAATGAGCTCTGGATTCTGCTGCTGTATCTGTTGTGCAAACTGCTGCCCCCTGTGTTGAATGGTTTTAAGTAAATCGAGACATGAGAAAAACAGAAAAAAAACAAACAAGCATTCCTAAGAAAACATGATATCCCCATACAGCTGAAAGGTATGTTACAGAAAATTAAGAGTAACGATAACATACTTTATAGTCTTAAGCTATTTGTAGTATTATGACTTTACCTATTTGAAGTATCTCCTAACAGGCTTAATTTGGATTCTTTAGGACTATTACTTGCATTTGATTACATGGAGGAAAACATATTACCTTACTTAGTAAAAGTAAAATGTAACAAGTCTGCTCCAGTGATTTGCTTCCTTCTTTTTGAGAGGATCAATTTCTGTTGTTTTAGGGTAACTACCATTGTAGTTGTAATGAAACCTTGCTATTAGTTTTTCCATAAGTACAGAGCATGACTGCCAACTTCTACTTGCTCACAAGACTGCATTTGTAGAGAGCCAGCATACCAGTACACCTGTATGTCTTCTGTGACTGAAGTAATAACAGAGTTGTGGCTTAAGGGCTAATAGCCGAGATTAATTCCATGTAAGAGACAAGCATAACGCTGGTTTATTAGAAAAAGCAAGTAAAACTTGCTGCTACATGAATAGCCTTGCTTGGCTTCTCTGTGACTTCTGGATTTTTCCCAAGTAGTAAACTATCAAGACTCCTTTAATCCAAGCTGCAAGTTGAAGGAAAGCCACCATTTTAATGAATCTAGGTATAGTATATGGTTTTTGTGAAAACAACCCTGGCTTTTTTGCTGGCATTCTCCAGTCTGTGATATGAATTACAAATTACAGATAGTTTGAAAGAGTCTACAATGCTGAAATAAAATAAAATTATGTGCCCATGTAGAGGTCTTGCCATATAAGCAAATGGCATGTTTTTGTCTAGACTCTTTCAGATGAATTATCATTATTAAGCAATAGAAGACTTGGGTCCCGAGGTTTGTAAAAGCTGCTACTCAGTATACTGTGTTTCTGAAGCCTTCCTAATTCAACTGAAGGGATGCCAAAGTAGAACTTGTTGCTAAGTAAATCTGTAGCTTTTCTAACTAGTGTCTGGGATATCAGGCAGTAAATTTATCAACGCAATTTCTCAAGCACATGTAGGCATACTTAAAGATCTAAAGAACCATAGTTTAGTAAGTGACATTTAGAAAAGTAAACAGAACCACCCAGTGAAACCAAGCACACAGTTCAGCCATTCCAGTTGATGGAAATGTACAAAGCAAGCAAACATGATAGTGGAAGATAAGTCTTCACACATGATAGTGGAAGTTCTTAGTTTTAATAATAATCATGCATCCAATGGGACTAGCCATGGTATAACTGGCCTGATGTTATCCCTTTTAAACAGATGTTGCACAGTGGTGCTTCTAGAAATGTTACCATTAAAAGTATGCAATTCCTACTCACGCATGGATCAGGCTGGACAAATCTGACAGGCCACCAACACCCGCAGCAGGGCCGCCAATGGCGTTTGACATCATTCCAGACATCCTGGAATAGTTAGCACAGTGTTGGCATTGGGGTATGCAGGGACCTTTAGAGTAAGCAACAAACTGTAGTTCTTTTTTGGATTTCTGGGAGGAAATAAGCTGCAAGAGGAAGAAACTACAGTAGTTTGATTTGCAGTAAGCAAAAATATAAACCTTTTATTTATTTAAGCTCTAAAGGACATTTGTTTTAATGATACACCACGTTTATACTTACAATTGTTGAACTTGAGGATTCTGCATTAAGCTTGCTGCCTGGAATAGAAAATAGAGAGCTAAAAATTTAACACGTTTACTACTGGGGTATCACTGAGGAAAATGTGGGGAAAAAAAAAAACAAACCCAAACCAAACAAAGAAAAACCTACATGCTGTCTTCTATATTTGAATACAAAAATTAAGTTTATGTGCACAGAAATGTATGGTCACCAGCATAAAGAATCATTACAGGAATGCATTTCAAGGATATGAAGCTGAAACAATGTTACATGTTAAATAAAAAAATAGTAGTTACTGATTCAGACATGAAAAATAAGACTTCCAAGGTTTTCTATTGGGCTTTTTGAAGAAAGATCTATATTTTAGGCATAGGAAGTTTCATGTAAACATGAGGAGGCTTTTTTTTACAGTGAGGGTGACAGAGCACTGGAACAGGCTGCCCAGGGCATTTGTGGAGTCTCCCTCTCTGAAGACATTCCAAACCCGCTTGGATGCGTTCCTGGGTGATCTGGTCTAGGTGATCCTGCTCTGGCAGGGGGGTTGGACTAGATCATCTTTTGCGGTCCCTTCCAGCCCCTGACATTCTATGATTTTCAAAATCCTCAAGGCACCAAGAAGGGTGTGCAGCAAGCTCACCACCCTGAACTTCAGGAGAGCAGACATTAGCCTCTTCAAGGAACTGCTTGGCAGAGTATCATGGGATGAAGCCCTGGAGGAGAGATGGGCCCAAGAAAGGAGAACCTGGACACACTTAAACGCAAAAAGAGAATCTACAGAGAGTGTAAGCAAGGACAGGTAGACCAGGAGCCAGGTAGACCAAAGAAATTGAGCGGCCAGCGGGATCAGCTCAGGAAAGCAAAAGCACAGATAATATTAAATCTGACATCAAAGGCAACAACAACAAAAAACATTCTATAGGTATGTCAGTGATAAAAGGAAGACTGGGTAAGATCTGAGCCCTCTCTGGAAGGAAGGAGACATGTTCACAAGGGATATGGAAAAGGCTGAAGTACTTCATTGGCAAGGGTTCTAGCTGTACCACCCAAGATGCAGAAAGCAAAGGCAAGGACTGAGAGAAGAACCACCCACTGTAAGTGAACATCAGGTTCAAGACCATCTAATGAACCTGAAGGTGTGCAAGTCCATAGAACCAGGTAAGATCCATCCATGGGTTCTGAGGGAACAAGTGAATGAAGTTGCAAAGCCACTTTCCATATTGAAAAGTCATAGAGGTCTGGTGAAGTTCTCACTGACTGGAAAAGGGGAAACATATCACCTGTTTTTAAAAAAAAAAGGAGATAAGGAAGACCCAGGGAACTACAGGCCAGTCAGTCTCACCTCAGCGAGACTCAGCCTAGCAAGATAATGGAGCAGATCCTCCTGAAGACTCTGCTAGGGCACATGGAAATTGAGGAGATGGTTGGTGTCAACTGATGTGACTTCAGAAAGGGCAAATCCTGCCTAACAAATCTGGTGGCTTTTTATGATGAGGTCATGGCACCAGTGAACAAAGAAAGATCAACTGATGTCATCTTCCTGGACTTGTGCAAAGCATTCAACACATGTCCTCTAAATTGGAAGGACATGGATTTGATGGATGGACCACTTGATGGATAAGGAATTGGCTGGATTGGCTGCTCTCAAAACTGTTGCAATCAAAGGCTCAGTGTCCAAATAGGAGACCTGTAACAAGTGGAGTCCCTCAGGGATTGGTACTGGCACCAGTGCTGTTTAACATCTTTGTTAGCAGTATGAACAGGGGGATTGAGGCACCCTCTTCAAATCTGGAGATAACACCAAGCTATGTGGTGTGGCTTACATGCTGGAGGGAACAGATACCACCCAGAGGGACTTGACAGGCTGGAGAGACAGGCCTCTGCCAATATTATCAAGCTCAGCAAGGACAACTGCAAGGTCCTGCACCTGTGACAGGGCAGTTCCACACACAAATACAGGCTGGGTAATGAGATTGGCACTGTAAGAGATTGATTATTCCTTCTTGTTTTGACTGTAAAATGACTTCAAGTTTAAATTCAGTATAATGAAACCACTGCCATTATAAAAATTAGTATAATGAAACCACTGCTGTTATAATAAGCATTAAAATTGCTTATGTTATGAAACATGTGTTGTTCTCAAAACTTGAGTTTTAAAAACAGTATAATGTACAGATTGAAATATACTCACCATACTAATGAAGGCAGGATTGTTTATCAAGCTTGCCATATCAAAACTCAGTCCAGTTCCAGTCTGCAAAGAAATTGCAATTGAAGAAAGGTTAACCTACAGAATCCCAGTTAAAAATACTGTAAATAAATAGATACAGAGCTAACTTACAGGACTGGACATGTCTCTTAGTTTCTGTTCTGCTATTTTCAAATTTGACTTGTAAGAGTCATTTTCTGGATCAAGATCCAGAGCTTTTTGGTAACTGGTAACAGCTGCTTCATATTTATTCACTGAAGTCAGAGCCAACCTAATGTGAAATAAAGAAATTATGGGTAGGATATAAATGACCATCAAAAGATGATGATACATTTTTTGTTCTGTCAAATAGTATTTCACAATTAACCTTTAGTCTAAGCACCAAGTTAAAGCAAATTTTGCCATTGTGCTACTACTGCTTAGTGTAAGCACTTGTTTTGCAGAAGAGATGATCCCTCAAGAACTCATCTTGCACTTCCATATATTTATGCAAGATTCATTAAAATAATCTTGGCATCATCAAGGGATTTAGGCTGTATTTGAGAGCACAACCTGGATCCAGCATCCAAGACTTTTTTTTTCTGCATAAGCTCAGGAATTCCTCTAAATGCTTCCTGCAGTCCTTTAGATCCAAGAGATTCTTCAGAATAGTACATGGTTAAGTAGGCTGAAGATACTCTTAATATGAGTTCTTCAGCTTCAAGAAACAAAATACTGGAACCCCAAGTTTCAGCATAATAGATTTTTGTCTTGGAATCAGTGCAAGGCTCTTTGGATCTTCTACAGCTTGACAAATGGCTTACACACAATAGTAGTAACATCTGCAAGATGCTGTAACAAACCCGTTATCACAGGGAAGTCTGCTTAATGTTCTGATAAAAATTCTTCTCCAGCGGTGCAGAGGAGCACGAGACAGATGTATTCATTCTGACATAGGATTTGTTTTCAAATTCAATTACAACATTTAAAATATCAACTTTCTTTGATCTATTCCAGAAGTTCCATTTGGTTGCAGTTTCAATTCTAACATTGTATGTTCACAGAACCACAGAATCAGAGTATTAGGGGTTGAAAGGGACCTTGGAGATCTTCGAGTTCAACCCCCTGCCAGGCAGGATCATATAATCTAAGTGTAATCTAACACAGGTCACAGAGGAACGCATCCAGGCGAGTCTTGAAAATCTCCAGAGAAGGAGACTCCACAACCCCCCTGG
This sequence comes from Corythornis vintsioides, assembly GCA_025447755.1. Lineage (NCBI taxonomy): Eukaryota > Metazoa > Chordata > Aves > Coraciiformes > Alcedinidae > Corythornis > Corythornis vintsioides. The sequence goes on from JAOEGS010020339.1 coordinate 41,096, forward strand.
GAAGCCCATTCCAGTGCTCTGTGACCCTTACTGTAAAGAAGTTATTCCTCATGTTAATACTGACCACAGAAGTAAACTGATCTTTTCTACATTTTGCAGAAGAGCTGTGTAAGTCACATACAGTTCTTAGGTACTCCAGTCCCCCTCTGGCATGTGCCTTGCTACATAGACTGGGTTGATAAGCCTGTGCAATGCCCACTAACAGACCTTAGTCTCCTACCTTGAGCAGAAGAACTCAGTGTGTTCGATACATCTATCACAAGTCACCACTCTGATGAACTCAGAAATGCCAGGAGTCTCCAGTAATGCTCCTGGAGAAGCCCACCCCTATAATGTTTTCCCTCTTAACACCATTATTCCCATAAGAAACAGTTTCCCTTTTAGCCCATTAACTGGTCAAAATAGTTTCTGACCAGACAAGAAATGCAATCCAGTATTTTCTGTGATGCAATCATTATTTTTTTTACAGAGAAAGTATGTAAAATTCTGCTTCTTGGAATACAGTAGTTTAGAACAGTGGGTGCCAATTTCTTTGCTCACTATTCCTACCCGGGCAAGTGCTCTCTTAGGGTTATGCTGGAAGTATCACTATCTACATGGGTCTTATCTCTGCATATTTCTGTGGCACTTCTGCACCTTTCTGTGACACAAAAAAAGCCTCTGTCAAATTCTGAAAAAAAACTACTATGCCTGTATAATGGCATAATGTATAATGTATAAAACCTCATAAGGAGGTTTTGTTGAGGAGGTGGTTCCTGTACTTATCTTTTTCACTTATTACTGAACAAGCACTGTTTCTTTATTCAGCCTATAACAAATATCCATCTGCTGTTAAGCAATGGCATGTAGCTCAAAATACGTCTATCAAAACAACCAGACAATAAAAAAGAGGAAAACAAACAAACAAACAAACAAAAAAAAACAAAACACACACAAAAAAATTTGCTTGCCCAAGAACAATCCCATTTACATTGTGTATCAAAAGGCACAGTGGTCTTACACCCAAAACTCTAAAATAACCTCCAATTTCCAATTAAATCAGCCTGCAGTTTCCCTCCATCTCACTGAAATCAGGGGATCTCAGGTTGTACTATATGAAGAAACAATCTAAAGAGAGTAAAATAGGACAAAAGCAATTCAATAGCCCCTAAAATTTCCAAGTGAATTCATCATCTCAATAGCCAGTTAGGCTACATTTGTATTAGAAAAATTTCTACAATACCGTTTATTTTAGAAGTGGTAGAATTTTAGAAGTGGTAGGATCCATCATCTTTGATCTTAAGTAAATGTTCCCTGGCATGTTGGTTTTTTTTTTTTCCCCCAGGCCTACAGGCATAACCCCAGACAATTCTGGGGCATGGTTCAACACAGGCCAACATTTAGCAATAGGCAATTTGGATGTGGCCACTCCAAAACAGATTTTAGCAACATGGACATGGGCCATTTTGTGCCAATGAATAATGAACAATCCCAAGTATTTTCTGATTTGCTAGTATAGATATAACCTCAAAAACCCTAAGCAGCATTCAGCCCACACCCACAATATGTCTGATTATTGAAAATGCAAAGCTAGTCTTCTTGGAATAATGTCCCTTAGCTCAGGTAGATATCTCACTCAGAATACTCCTTGAATTTTTTCAGAGAGCACATAATCAGACTCACCACCTAAAAAGGTTATGCTGTTTTATCTCTCAGACACAGATGAGGAAAACTACCAAAGGGACATTGTTTATTCTTGCTAAAAAATCTGCTTCCAAAGAGCTACTGAACAGAAAAAATAAGCCTCTATTCCTGCTAGTGTGAAGCCCTAGTACTTTTAGGATTCTGTTCTCTAACAGATTCACTGTTCCAACTGCAGAATTTTGATTACTCCTAAGTATGCAGGAGGTAAGAAAACCCGACACATCATGACTTCCTAAATTTGCAAAGTCTATAAAGAAAAAAAAATTACAAACTGATAAAACAGTCTATAAAGAAAAAAAAATTACAAAACTGATATATATATATACATAGAACTTTGATCTGACAGCCTGATTAGGTAATCTTTAGAAAATTCTACATTTTCAGAGCAAGAATGTCATCTAAGTAAAACAACTAAGGACCACTTATTTCAGTAAATCTATAGTGGTTTTACACTTGGGTCAGGTCTTCAGTATTTAGTCAGATTTCTATTAGCTTACCCCATTCTTCCATATGCTTTGCTGTACTTTGGATCTATTGCTATGGCTCTCTCACAATCCTTTATTGCTTCACTGTAGTTGTTGAGCTTACTTTGAGCAGCAGCCCTAAGAGGAAGATGGGAGGGAAGGGACAGAGTTTTATCAAAAACACAGTAAAACACTAACTGAACAAGCTTAGGCACACACGTGCCTGTGACTAATTTTAGACTTGTTTAATCTTAATGACTTTTCATTCATTATTTAGGCCTCAGTTTTCCTTATCTAAGTAGGGCAAGAAAATGTTTTGAATAAACTATGTACTTCAGTGAACTGTTAGACCATAGCTTTGGAGAACACAGACTCACCTTTGAGGACATAGAGGATAAGAACTGTTTTAGCTATGCATGTGACTGTGTACAAAATACATCATAAAAGCTATTACAAACCTATTTGAGTGAAACTCTCAAATGGTAGTTTACACAAAGTCATTGTTTAAGCAGAAGTATTTTATACAATTGGCTTTTTCCAGCAAGAAGTACAGTTTTGCTACTGTTCAAGGGAATGCTGTGTTTTTTCCCTGCTGTTTTTTAGTAGGCATCTCTTGCTTGCAGGTAAATAGGGATAACCTTTCTCAATAATATCTGAATTACTAAATTACAATTGCATTTCTGCATCAGAAAAGTATGAAATGTTGTACACTTCTATATGGTAAGATGAAAGACTTCCCCTATTTTAAAATTCCACTGGAACAGATTATTAATAAAAAATTCCCAGTTTGAAAGCTCTCAAAAAACTCTACTTTGTTCTTCCTTGATTTAAAAATACTGTTGTAGAAATGAGACTACTTCCATTGCATAATGCATTCTTCTTTTTTAAAGAATGCTAAATACTTTTTTAGGAATGCTACAATAATCACTGCATTCAATCCTTTGTCCTGTGATAACCTCCAAATGTTTTTTATGACTTTGCTTATAGTCTTTTCTGAATGATACTACTTGTGTATTTTAAATATTTAGGCTGCTTTGTTCTAAATCCATAGATGCCAGTGAAGACATATACATAAAAGCTGGGGACAGTGCTTATTATTCTTATGTGTTTGAACAGATGTTTCTTCCATGTTTACAAAAAATGTATATGGCCAGTTAAAACAGCTCTATCTTCTTCTCACAGCTGTGGGTAAAAAAACCAATATAGCTGAAGGCAATACATCTCCCAAACTAGCTTAAGAAAGATAAGCCCTATATTTATTCTAATACTGCATCACCCACAAAATGCCAAGCACGTGCCTGTCTTCTTGTAAATAACTTCACAAAATACTGTGCCTACAGACATCAAGTTTAACTTTTGATCCTCACAAATTATGTGATGATGTGACACACAGAATGAAATATTTCTACTCTTTTGGTGCTTAAGCCCATTCTGCTGAGGAAACTTTCAGTGATTCTGGGAGACTTTTGAATCTGGTCTTGTATTTCCATTTTGTAATGCTACAATTACTTATATGATCTGTTTTCTCTAGGAAAATAAATCACACCTTGATCTGCCATCTTAAAGATGTAACATACTGGTAAACTGCACATTTCCTTTCTCTTTAGGCTTTATTTATCACAAACTAAACTCTGGAGTAATGGAAGCACAGCTCCAAAAATATAAAAGTCCACTGGGTATAGTGCCACAAGGTCAGACTGACAGCACATAAGTTAATATATTCTTCTGGTATCAGAGGCACTTAAGAGTGTAGGGCTGAATGGCTGTAGAGGCAGGCTCAGTCCAGCAGGGCTCTGACTGAACTGCCTTTGCTCTTGGGCTGATGTCCTGGGCAGTACACTCAAAGATCTTACTTCTGCTTCTGAGTTAAAATGCCCTCTCACACTTCACCTACTCTGTGTAACCAATCTTCACTATGGTAAAAAATACATTACACAATGACACTACAACAGCCTTGTCATTTTCCAGTAAGTCATGCATAAAAATGATGAGTATTTATACAATGCTTGGAAAAAAAAATGGTATTCCCTAATTGATGGTATTTTTTTTCCAGGGAAAGTCAATACTAGGAGAGATAGAAAAGGCAGCTGAGTCACTAGAACACCAGAAAAAACAGCACTTCCCACTCTCAACAGACTGAGAATCACAGCCAGTGTAATGATTTAATATAGACAATGTAACTCACAAAAACCTGATCTCAAATGTTACAAGTAATTTTAAAGCCCATTTTACTCCTTTAACTGATACAGATACGCTAAATGAGCTCATTTCTGCTTTAGATCTATTACAAATTCAACCTGACAAATTTCTGAATAATGGTTTTTCCTAGCCCCACTATTGTTTTGATCAAATTTCTCTCTAAAATCATGTTAATGAAGTTTGGGAATGAAAAGTGTGTATTATTTTGTTTTTTACCTGTTGCAGTAATAGACTGCATTTTTTGGATCCAGTTTGATAGCCCTAGTATAACAATCCACTGCAGCACCATAATTTTCTTCTTTCATATGATTATTACCTGAAATAAATAAGAAAAAGCTCTTAATTAAAAGATACAGCATTATGCATGAAATAAATAAAGCAGCCACATTAAAGCATCTATCTAAAGTCATTATGACAGCACTCTTTTGAGATACATTCTTTTAAATAAAAAGATATATTCTTTTAAATAGAAGAATGTATGGAATAATGAAAATACAAGTATCTACTAAGTTTGTAAAGTCTATTATGTACATTGTAGTCCACCACATAAACCCTCCCCTTCTCATCTTACCAATTCACAATCTCCAGCAAGTTTCTACTATTAAGGAAAGATCACATAGTTGAGAAGCATAATTGTAATTGCAGTTACATCTTTGCAAGCCCCATGATCAAACAGACTAATTAATAATATATACACACAATCTATTTTTTATCTCATTTTATCACATGTCCCAACAACTTGCTAACTATCTACATAAGATAAAAAAACAAACAAAAGCAAAGCACATAATACCCACTTCTGTGATGCCATATAATTAATTGAGAAGCACGTAGGCAAAATGAGAATGCAGGCAATCCAAAATGATTCAGAGGTAACATTTCTAACCAACAAAGCTCAGACTTTCTATTCTATTCTATAATGAAGTTTCATATCCATATTTTTTAAGGACAGTGGAAGAAAAAAAATAGAAAAATATAAAATTTCTATGGTAAAAAAATTCTGAAGTATGGTCTTGCAAAACAAAAGATGTATTGCATTCTTTCCCCTCAAGATAGGGCAGTCCTGGAAGTTTCTTTCTTTTCTGACAAGACAGTAGTAGAGAAAATTCCTAGTGTTGAGTGCCCAGGCTTCAAGTTATCCCTGGTGGTATGACTATGATCTTTACCCTGATAGATCCTACAGAAGGATCTAGCAAAGATCCTTGGTTTCCCAGAAATTGCAGGAATTTGTCTTGGAAACTCTAGACTTAATTGGAAGTCCTTGAATTTTGGCAAAAATATTTCAACCATCTCTCAAAATAATCCAGACAAGGTATAGAACAACAGATTACTACACATGCAGATAACTGCACAAGCAAATGCTGGAAGGTTCAATCTGCATCATTTTGTCTCTGAGAGAAAGCAAAAGACTGTGGAAAAAGCAGTCCAAGGTGCCTAACTAACTGAAAACAACTATGCTTGCATTTATTTGTGAACATGGAGAGCTTAATAAATAAAATGAGATCTAAGTAACCAAGTATCATCAAGGTAGTATAAAATCCCTTACTCCCAATACTAAGACTGCAACTACAGTCAGCAATCCTTGTACCTGCATGCATACATGCATACCTTTAAAATGTACATAGAATGTAACCGTATCAATCTCATCTCCACAGGCACACCATCAGTGCATCTTTCCTTTGATCTAAGATAAAGGACTACACACTAAATTCTGTTGTCAGCTAAAAGACTTACAAGTTAGCTACAATCAGTGAGATTGCAGCAGTTAATACTTTATCTAAACAGAAACTGCTATAAATTTGGAAATTCTGGTACTGTTCTGAATTGAAGATGTCCTAGGGTATAGGGCTAAGTTGGACCTAGTAACAGTGGGTACCTTTCATGCTCTCTCTAGCTCCAGCTCAAAACTGGCTAAAGGAAAACTGAAAAATAGCTAGACCTACTATTTCTGTGGAGGTTAAGAAATTCAGGACAAAAGGAAAAGCAACTGTAATATTTTAACAACAGAGAGAAAAAAAAAAAAGCAAACAAACAAACAAAAATCTATACTTTTGAATGTGTGTCCTCTATAACAAAAATACTACTTATTGTTATAATTTATATTGTGGTAATACTTAGATCCTTTTTTAGGATCAAGCTACTATTACATTTTATACAAATTGCAAATAATCTGTGGTCTTAAATTCTTTAAGCTGAAGTGTAAGTGTAAAGTGATACACAAAAGGTAGACAAGTAAATTCAAGTATTTACTAGTCTGGGGGAGGTATTACTTCCTGGCTTTGTAACAAGCAAGAAGGAAAACTCAGCAATCTGATCTTGTTTTGCCATGCATTAGCCAGTTTCTACAGGTACTCGGGATGGTTTGAGAGCAGAGAAGTAGACTGGTGGTTACGAAGGTCAGGGAACTTACTCTATTTGTAAAGACAAACAGAAGAAAATTACAGAGTCAAGATTTACAGTATTAGAGAAGATATGGGTCATATGGACTTCCCCAAGTCATCTATTTTATAATGCCAACTCAAGGCAGAAAATACTCATAGATGAAAAGCATGTTGGTGATGATACAGAATACATATATGAAAATTGAAAGGATTCCAAAAGTTTACTTTTATTATAGGAACTTAACCAGAGGCATTTCAAGCAGTTCCAAACTGCCTTCTAATGTCTCTGCTAGCTGATACTTTCAGTGGCCCTTTGTCACAGTTTAGATCTTTAAATTTTGTCAGCAGTGACATGGGATTGCTTTGGTTACACCACACGATGGCTATCACATAGCACACATCCATTTTATTTCCTCAGCTTATTTCACAATCCAGTCGTCACAGATTTAAAATAGGCATTGCCGTAGCACCCACACCTGGAACGTGCTGAGCATCCATGTAGTCCAAGAACCATAGTAAGTGCTGTTTGTATTCTTCACTCTCTATGAGCTGGCAGCAACAGACAGTGAAACAAAAAAGCCAGCATGCACAGCACATATGGGACAACTTACAAAACGATTTTCACTTATGGCCTAATCTTGTTTGAGCTGTTAGAATAAAAGAGCTAATGAGCAACCTCAGCAATTTGGAAAACTTCATTTCAGACAGTAATGGATTGCATTCATGACTAAAAATGACCAATTTTAAGGCAAGACAGACATGGAGCTTATTCTCAAAGAACAGTAGAACTTTCTCCTAAAATCTTTTAGAGGATTATAGTTGCCTTCCAATTAGAAACTTATGTTTCCTTTTGTCTTGGTTTGAGTGAGAACCAAACAAAATTCTGTTCAGTGATTTTATTTTTCAGCTCAGGTTTTCCAGCTAACTGCACTTTCTGACATTAGCAGCATGTTTTGCAGACAGTGTCTGATTCTAGCAGTGATAACACCTCATGTTTAAGAGTTACTACCAAGGATACCAAGGCCACTGCTAGAACCTGTGTATTGCACTGAGGGGTGCAGGAAGTGAAAGACTGCACCTGCAGGGAGGAGCGGACAGGACAGGTGACCCCAAACTGACCAACGAGGTATTCCAGCCCATAGACATCATAACCAGTATAGAAAGCTTGGGGGTCAGGAGGGTCTCTCCTGCTCTCGGTCCCTCTGGCTCTCACTCTCACTGAGGGAGAAGGTGCGGAGAGAAACACACACAAGCTGAGCTGGCAGGCTAAGCAAGCTAGTTGGTGGGTTAAGTTCTCGGCTCAGGGTGTTGGTGTTCTTCCTCTCTTGAGGGGGTTTGCCCCCTCAGAGCACCAAGGAGGACTCTGTCTTTACTGCCTTCGATCCTGATCGGTGTTTTCCTGAACTCGGTGCCAGAATCCAGCTCCTGAACACAGCTCCCGTCTGCTGCAGGGCCCAGTCTGGGACTCTCCCTGTGCCAACTCCACAGCATCAGTGACAGTGACATAATTACCATCAGGGGGGTTGGGTTCGGTACTGGCTTTGTACATACATATATTCCATTATTATAATTTTCATTAAATTGTTCTAGTTTCCTTCTGTAATCACTAAGTCTCTCTCCCTTATTCCTTTTCTCTTCCCCTTTGGGGAGGGAGGGGGGTTAAAAGTGAGCATCTGTTATCAGTCTGGGAGTTGCCCTGGCCCTAAATCGTAACACCTATAAAAACTCAAACATCTGAAAATCCAATAGGTCTTAAAAATTATGATTTATAAGGCATCAATACAGCTGATGACAATTCATTCCCAGTGCTACATGACTTTTTGTTTGTTCTAGGGTTTGTTGGCTTTTTTTGGGTATTTTTCTCTCCCTTTTATTTTTCTGGTGGGTAAATAAAATTAATTTCTTCTTCTGTAGCATTAATGAAGACTTATGTGGTACAGATGCTTTTCCTCCCTAACAGTAATGATATCTATCAAAGGGAAAATAAACAACAGGCTTTTCTGCAATTTTTATAGAGCACACAAATTATTTCACATTTGTAAAATACTAACTTCTAAGTCCACAAGTTTTTTTTTGTTGGCTTCAGATGCATCAGCTTTTTACCAATATTTTAATATTCAGCTAGCGCATGATCCTTGACATCACATAACCTTTTCAATATAAAGTAGAAACAGATGTAGCAATTCCACGGACAAATACAGAAATTTCTAATATACCAAACTGTAACTGCTCATTCTTTAAAGCTACTCAGGAATGTAGCAGAATGTTACCATGTTATCCCTTACTTTTTAAGCAACCTCCTGTGAAAGACAGGATAGACAGTAAGTTCTTAAAACCCAGATGGAGCAAATCACTTATCCTCTTAAAACAATCAGCAGAAAATAAAAGCTTAAGTTTTCATATAGCATGTGTATTGCCCTGCTGCTATCCTTATCACTACACCTGATAACCCAAAAATCTTAATAAAACTGTAAGATGTGCAGCCCAGAAAGCTAATCACATCCTGGGCTGCATCAAAAGAAGTATGGCCAGCAGGTTAAAGGAGGTGATTCTTTCCCTCTTCTATACTCTCCTGAGCTCCCACCTTGAGTGCTGCACCCAGATCTGAAGACTCCAACATAAGAAGGACATAGACCTGATGGAACTGGTCCTAAAGAGGGCCACAAAGGTGATCAGAGGGCTGGAGCACCTCACCTGTGAGAAGAGGCTGAGAGAGTTGGGGCTGTTCATCCTGGAGAGAGCTCCAGGAAGACCTTCTTGTGGAAGCCTGGGGATGGGCTGTTTACAAGGGCCTGTAGTGATAGGACAAGGGGTAATGGCTTCAAACTGAGGGTAGATTTAATTAGAAATTAATAAGAAGTTATTAACTTTAAGGGTAGTGAGACACTGGAACAGGCTGCCCAGGGAAGTTGTGGATGCTCCATCAGCAGATATGTTCAAGACCAGGTTGGATGGGACCTTGCACAACCTCTTCTAGTAGGAGGTGTCTCTGCCCACAGCAGGATGGTTGGAACTAGATGATCTCTAACATCCTTTCCAACCCAAACTATTCTGTGATTCTATGTTTATTCCTATATTTATTACAAACCTTCGTCCTTCAGTTGGTCAGCCTTTTCAAGATCCTCTGGTAAAGAATCTGAGAGAGGCAGCATGTCATTCTGTATGTAAAAAACAAAACAAAACATTATTTTTAAATTATAAGGCCTGGTTTTATTAGAAGTGTCTTTAATCCTAGGAAGCATTGTATCAACAAGCAACCAGATTTTCTGTAGTGCACAGGAAGTATCAATGCACTGAGCATCATCAACATCTCCTTAGAAGAGCTTGACTTCAAGACAGCTTCATCTCCACTATTAAAAAAACCCTTATAGCTCACCACACATTTTAAGAAATTCAAAGGGAAGAGAGCAGAACAGTCTTGGTTTCCTTCTGACTCTATTTGCCATCCTGGTGGTTCCTGTGCTTCCTGTACTGGGGATGCCAGATAACAGTACAGATGTTTTAAGTTCAATTTTAAGGTTAGTGTTCATGGATGTTTTTAAAACTGAACAAATAACTTTTTCAGAAGGGACTGTAAAGCATCAGCAAACTATCAATGACTTCAAGCAATTCACAGACATTTATCTTTGGGAACTGCAAAATGCTTAACTGAAGGATAAAATTCTCCAAGTGACAGTAAGTTATCTACTCTGTAGTAATTTTCTACATGGAATTGTCCATGTCTAGCTGAAATTAATTCATGTCACTGCCCCAAGAGATTCTTACTCTTCTAGCTTTTACAGAAATTTAACATTTTTTTCTCCTGTTTTCCTTGTTTCCATATACTTCTGACCTATACAGCACTGTAAGGTGGTGTATACAACATGAATTCCTAGCACAACAAATCTAGAGCAACTCTAGAATCTAAATTTCTTACCTTGTGAAAAGAATTTGTGAACATTTCTATCAAATGCTGTGGAGGTGCAAGATGAGTATCATCCAGATTAATCTTAAACACAGTCTCCAGACACTGAATTGCAACTTAAAAAAAAAACAAAAAAAAAACCAGAAACAAAACATCAGCTTCTCAATAGAAGTGGAATTTCACTAATTTGTTTATAAAGCTGTGATTCACTTCCTTATTCAGATAGTAAATCAGCTCTTTGGAACATATCTTAATATAAAGAGAAGCTACCTGATCCCCACAGAATTGACTGGCTGAAAAATAACTGAAAAATAGTATGAGCTATACAGAATTGATGCATAGTTCAGCTATTAATCTTAAACCAATTTATAACTTCTATTTCAATTCTTTCAATCATTTAATGTCTCTCTATTTTAAACAAAGAAAAAGTGAAGATTTATTTTAAACAAAAAATATAAGGATTTAATAAAAGCACCACAGTTCATAATGTAAGGACATGCATGTCATACATCCCACCTTAAAATACTAAAACATTCACATATTTGTGTGACATAACAGTCAGAATAAGATGGCCTATTCTTTACTATTAAGAATAAAAGCAAATATTCATTTGAAGACATTGTTTATTAATGTTTCATTAATCACAAGCCTTTATCCTATTAAAAAAAAAATCTACCTGCAGTACCCTTTCACATGTTCTTTCACATGTGTGTAATGATTACATGGCCCTCCCAAACCTGCAATTATGCAAAAAAGCTTGCAATAAGCAGTTGTAAAATAAATAGAGCCAAATATCTAACTGGTAGTTTAAACTGGAGTTTTAAATGTGCTTGCCTCATTGTGCAAAAGAAGATCAATTACAATTACTGTATACAGTTCAGTATATACATATATATTTATAGTATCTCAAATTCTATCATTATTTTCCATATCATCTTGAGAATCTAGTAGAATGTTTTTATTTATGTACATCATCTGAAAGTTTTAGTCTGAAAACTGACAAGGAAAAAAGTCTTTATAAAGCATAATTTGACCAGGAAAATTATTTTTTAAACTCGCACAATAGATAACCAGGTGTAGATGAATTTTAAATAAGTATCAGTAAAATCCTAATCTTAGAATTTAAACTGAATTTCAGTCCAATGTTAATAAATATAATTTAATTTCTATTATAATGAATCTGAACACTGACCCAAATAGAAAAGTACAAGTACTTAAAGTTAACAGCAGTAAGACTACTTTGAGCAGCCTGTTTCCTACATTACATCTAGGAGAAGGGGAAAAAAAAAAAAAGTAGACTCCTAAAACAGTAAAACCTAGATCACAGAATCATAGAATGTCAGAGGCTGGAAGGGACTTCAAAAGACCACCTAGTCCAACCCCCTTGCCAGAACAGGATCACCTAGAACAGATCACACAGGAAAGCATCCAGGCAGGCTTGTAATGTCTCCAGAAAGGGAGACTCCACAACGCCCCTGGGCAGCCTGTTCCAGTGCTCTGTCATCCTCACTGTGAAAAAATTCCTTCTCATGTTTACATGAAACTTCCTACACCTCAGCTTCCACCCATTGCCCCCTGTCCTGTCATCAGGCATCACAGAGCAGAGCCTGGCTCCATCCTTCTGGCACTCATCCTTTATATATTCATAAACACTGACAAGGTCCCCCCTCAGTCTCCTTTTCTTCAGGCTAAAGAGCCCCAGCTCTCTCAGCCTTTCCTCCTAAGAGAGATGTTCCACTCCATCATCTTTGTAGCTCTGTGCTGGACTCTCTCCAGCAATTCTATGTTCCTCTTGAACTGGGGGTCCCAGCACTGGACACAGTACTCTAGATACGGCCTTACCAGGGCAGAGTAGAGGGGCAGGGGAACGTCTCTCCACCTGCCAGCTGCACCCCTTTTAATTCACCCCAGAATGGCATTGACCTTGTTGGCCTCAAGAGCACACTGCTGGCTAGATAATGTATTTTTTTAAAAAAACTCTGGTAACATACAGTAGAAATTAGTCAGAAAAAGTCAACTATGATACAAGATTAATGAAACAAGATTAATGTGGATAACATGTAACAAAACATCACTACATATGCATACAGTTTACTCCTATAACCTACAAATGCCAAAAAATGTATCAGTTTTCCAGGTTATAAATTATCTAGTAAGAGTATTGAATGATTCAGTTTAAATTTTTTGTCTCATACTATGTAGTAAAACTTAATTCTTGTAAAGTAAGCACTGATTGTGCTAATTTCTGAATGATATACTAATAGCACTTATTACCACACCTATCATAAAATCAGGAGAAATACAGATCTAATTTTTTTCTTATATGACTTAAGAAGCCACTTGCCACATTATACTTAATTAAAATGGTAAATTATACTTGATGTTGTTTGCACCTACAGGCATTCCTTTTCCCGAATGTGTCACGTCTTTTGTAGTTGTGCATAAATTTAAATTATAACCCACTTCTTTAACTTTCTCAAGGCACTAAGTCTGTGTCACCAACAGTCTACCAAGCAGGAGGTTTTTGAAAAGTGCAGCAGTGTAAATTATGCTTAAAGAAAATAATTCTGAGTATAGTATTATTATTAGTAAGCATTTCCATTAGATAATCTGTTGTTACAGTGATCTCCTGCATTTCCCCTTTATCTGAAAAATGGAATTTCTAATCCTTATGTCTATCACATATAGAACAGCATTAGGAGTTCTTACTGGATCAATCTGTACATTAGAATAATAACCCCTGTTTAACAGGCAAATCAACAATACAAACCTGTATAAAGTTAACAGCTGACACAGAAACTTTTCCAAATCAGAAAATGTGGTGAATTCTGGTAAGAGCAATAACTACGGTGTTCTAATGTAACATAAAAACCTGCCCCCAGTAAAGTCAAAGGAGTGGAGACTTGTTTCTACCTGGTAAGTATCTCAAGAGACTAGACTGCCAGCACCTCACTATCTCATTATGAGTCACCATCAGCTGCCACAAGCTGTCAGATGGGAAAGACTTGCTGCACCACGTAGGCTATTAATCTGTGATTTTTCCCATGCCTAATTTCAGAGGCCAAAGTTAACTGTTCTCCCTATTATTTCCAACATCATATACACTTTCAGAGGCCTAAGCAGTTGCTGAAGCTTATACTGATCATCTTGCACACCAGTACTGAGACCTACCTCCCTGCTAAGCAGCTGAGGCTCACACAAAGACCTACTGCATGACAACAGGAACACTTAGGCTATGCTGGAGCCCAGCTCAGCATCCCCAGTGCCACATAGCTCTGGGATTTCTTGCTATCCAAGCAAGGGCTGCAAACGACATCAAGGCATCACAGCAGAACATGCAGGCTGTTGATCATTAAATAATGAATATTAATTGGGCTGCTGAGGCCTCTCTAGTACTCAGTGTCATCTTGATTTCAACTTCATATAACCATTCTCATCTCAAGTATTACTTGCATCCCTCACCTTAAAGGGTGCATCCCACTGTTTTGCTAACGCTGCCTTAGAGAAATTCATTATGATACACTGATCTCAGAGGCAATGAAAAAAATAACACCTTTGTGCATGTTGTAGAGTTTCTGCTTTAACCTCACAAAAACAGGTGCTATGAAAAAAAACAAACAAACAAAAAAACCAGCAGAAACTGCAAACAGAATAGAAAAATAACTATCATTTAAACACTCTCTTTAAATAAATCTTGGAAAAAGTGAAGTTCCTAGATCATACAATAGAGTTGAGCATTAACCACCAGAGATCTATATCACTGCTCTAGATCCTGGGTTGTAGAGGGAAGCAGATTTATCCCATCTACCCTCTGATTAATCTGCTGAAAGTAGGCATTTTTATTCATCATGACAATACAAAATTCCAAAAAGTAATTTACACTATCATTCACATGGCTATGTAATTCAAAATTCAAACATGCAAATTAACATGCAGGTAATCAACATAAATAGAGTTTGAATACATGCTAGACTTATATTTTTATAAAGTCTCAAATTCATTTGTCATGTTCTAGCTCTTCTGGTTTGGGTTTGTTTGGTTTGGTTTTTTTCATGGAGAACAGGAACTGCTTAAATTAATTCCTGACCCACACACTTACCAATATAGTAGTTTATCTTTTCATTGATACCAACTGGGTACATAAGGTACTAATGAAAAACATCAGTCAAATTTTTTCATCCCTTATGTATCTTCCTAACATTAAACTTCAACGGGTGGGACTTGGGCTACTGCTACTCCACAAGCATTAAAGATATTTTGCACAACTAAGTAAATTCGTCAGATTACCCACCTCCTATCCTCTAACACACAGCATATGGCACCACACTTTTGGCAGGGTACAGCTCTAAAATTAGGATTTCATATCTGTATTAAAATGGTAACTTTTACATCAGCCTGTAAGCACAAATGAGGTTTTATAATATTTTTTTGTTCAGAAAATAGAATCTTATCATTCATTCCTTCATACAGACATTAGCTAAGGCTGCTCTAAGATGTCATTAAGTAAACTTTCAGTCATAACCCAATGTTCATCAGCTTTATTATAAAAAACAAAGGAATACTCTTTTATTTCTCATTATTTGATTTCCAAAAACATTGCTTTCTTCCATCACATGAATATCAACCAAAAACTGATTCAGGTTAAATTAACGGATGACTACTGATTTTCGGATGTATAGAATGTTCCAGACTCTTCTCATGTAAAACCAAATCTTTTGGCTTTTATTCTTGTGGGAGTATCCTTTGAATACCATGATACAAATGTTTCTAGCTTGCTTACAGTAGTGAACAATAGATACTGGAAGGGAAGCACACTCCAAGTTTATTAAGTTTATGCCTGAGAAGACAGACTTGCTTTTCTGAGCTGAAAAGCCTAAACACACCTCCCTCCACACCTCAGACTGCTGTTTATTGCACTGCTGCTCCTAGACTACCAGCTCTTACCTCCAAATTCCTCCTCTGGTTGGTTGACACAACCAAAGACTGTCTGAAACAGTGCAGTCTTTTAAACAGACGCTATGAAAAGCTCACTGCAGAATTAAGACTTTTTTGTTGTATCTTCCATAATTCCACATTGTGTTACCAGCTGCCATGAAGGCTCCAGGAATTACAGAAAAGAAATAAGAGCAGTATGAAGAATAAAGACACTATGAAGTTAAAAAACTTAACAAATTTCTGTCAACAGAGGAATACTTACAGAAGTCCATCATTCTATAGCAATCTCTAGAGACAGATGGACTTGGATGTATAACATAATCTATATCACACTGAAAATATTCACTGCCATGCTCTCTTTGGAATCAGTATTCAAGTGAAAGAGAAACAGATCACTGGATATGATCACTGGCAGATCACTGGAATGGGTTACCCAGAGAGGTGGTGGAGACCCCATCCCTGGAGAATTCAAGGCCAGGCTTGACGAGGTTCTGAGCAGCCTGACCTAGTTAGAGATGTCCCTGCTTATTGCAGGGGGGTTGGACTAGATGACCTTTGGGAGGTCCCTTCTAACAAAATACATTCTATGATTCTCTGATTCTAAATGTTAAGCATTTTTTTTTTTTCTATGTATTCTTAGTATCTCTTTGACTTCTCTCATAAATTACAAGGAATTTTTAAAGTAGGACCGCAAGAGTTCTTCCCATACACCAAAACCAATATATGGTAACTATTTTACTTCCTCCGTGTCCAGCACAACCACTATCAGACACAAAATGCAGAAAGAAACCAAACATATAAGCAAAGAGAAAAAGAATCAGCAGGCAAAAATTTGAGGGATGCATAAACAAACCATTACCACAGTCTGCATTATAGCACTGCTTAACTCAATGTGACTCAAAGTATCTGCTACTTAAAAATAAGGTAATACACATTTTGTCATTTTAGAACATTTTTTAAGTGAGAGATGTTTTAAAATTAATAATCTTAGAAACATTAAGATCATTATTTTATTCAGAGACAGCATCTGGTGGCAGTTGCAGTTAAATCACTCCAGTTACTTTCTGTGATAATCCACATCAAGCAATTTAACACATGGGTACGTACTATACATATATATAAAAAAATGTTTACTTACCTTCCAAGCTTTCTTGTTCATCTGGAGTGTAAGTGTCCATCTGACTCTGCTCTCTCAAGAAATGGATGACTGCATAAACCAAGCGTTTGACTGATGACATTTTGAAATTGATGAGGTTCTCCTACGTCTCAAAAACAGCAGGATCTCTTACTTCAGAAAAATGAATTCCTAGAGTATTCCAGACTCCCACTGATCTCACTAAGAAGTACACACAACACACAAAAAGTTAACCTTCACCAGAAAGCCCAATAAAGCAAAGCCTTGAAACAAGTGGTAAAATCGTATGGATGAGGGAGAATTGGAGTAACCTAGTCTGTCACCAAGAGGTTTCCTCGGATTCACCCCTGGAGAGTTCACCAAGGCTAAAATAATCTAGGAACTTATTTTTTATTTTAATGTTTGTATGGCTTGCATTTTATTTCTATGACATAAGCACTTGGAAACAGGAGGGCAGGCTAAAGTCAAAATCACATAAAAAGCCACACTGATAAATACCACATAAAGAAATACTTGAATTAAAGGTACTGTATTCCTTGCCATTGTGGTGCTGAGCCGTTTATATTCACTTCGGACAGAAGAACTGGAACACTGTGACCTCAGTGCACACTTGTGATTAGCGACTCTATCGTCTCAGCCTGACGTGCGTCCAGCATCAGCTGGGCGTTACATAACTTTGAGGAAAATTTTACTTCCAACTTTCCAAGTTATTTTTCCTTAAGCCATATCGATTTAGAAGGGCACAACCTCACCTGCCTCGCTCGGGGAAGAAGGTTTAAAAAAAGAGAGCGTTTAACGAACGGCAAGATCAGGGCCAACCATCGCCACACTATCACTCTCTACAACCCTCGAGCAAACCGACGAGCAGCCAAACCCATGCAGATGCGGCCGCCACCAGCAACTAACCAGAGGGGCGGCTGCCGGGGAAGGGCAGCCCAAGGAAGGGCCGATAAAACCCGGGGACCCTCTGGCTGGGGCGCGCCCCCGCTGACACCGCCAAGACCTTGCCTTCTTTGTCCTCCCGCCCACGGCCCGCTCTCGCAGCAGGCCCGGAGGTCAGGTGTGCCCCGCACAAGCAGGGGCCGCCCACCCCCCCGGCCCCTCCCGCCGCTTCGGGCCCACCGAAGATGGGGGAGGGGCCGCCCCACCCCACGATCCCGCAGCGTTGGGGACGGAGCTCCGATAAGGCGGCGCGCGGCCTCCCGGCCCCCGCACGGCGCCTTGGACATCGCCCTTACCGTGCGCCACGCGCCCAGCCCCGCGGCGAAAGCCGTCGCCGTCCGCGCCTCCGCAGGGGTGCGAGAAACAAAGGGGCGCGCGCGCGTGCCGCCGCGGCTGCCGGAAGAGAGCGAAAGGAGGGAGGCGTGTGCGCTGGCCGCTCGCTCGGTAGCGGCGGGAGGGGCGTGTGAGGAGGAGGCGGCGGAAGCGGATACGGAGGCTCGGCGGCGCGGGGCTGAGAGACTGTGCCGGCAAGAGGCAGGGGGGCGGGCCGCCAGCGGGAGCGAAACCAGCCCTTCTTCTTCTTCCTCCTCCTCCTCCAACCCCGCCTTTCCTCGCGCTGCCCTCCCTATGCTGGCCCTGTGCGCGGCTCGCAGGTAGGCGCAGAGAGGAATATAGTGCCGCGGACACCGGGGACGGAGGGCCACATTGCGGGCAGCCGCCGGTGTGACCGGCCGCCCTTACTGCAAAGCCGTGAGAGCCCCGAGCCGACGGCGGCTGACGGGGAAGGTCGTCGACCCTCGGGGAGCCGGGCCTGGGCTGTGACTGGGCGCCCCGCCGTGGCTTTGGGGTCTCGCAGATCCCCGTGCGGCCTGGCCCAAGGAGGAGCTGCTGGGCAGCTCTGAGGAGAGGAAGGAGCGCTGGCCGGCGGGGTGGGGCGGCCCATGGGCAGCAGGTGTGCGGGGTGTGCTCCCAGGGGCCTGGCAGACGATAGGTCACAAACTTAACAGCCTAGGGGGTTTATTGCTTCTGCTCCTGGCGTGTTTCCCGCCCTCCGCCTTCCCTGAAATAACCTCCGTTTTGTACAACTTTCGGGTGGGCAGGGTGTGTGAGACGGTGTTTTCGCCTTTTAATTCCTGTACTGAGTATCGGACATGCCGCAGGAGAAGCGTTCAGTGAAACAATGGAGGACTAAGGCTATAGCAGTGGAGCTGAACAGCAAGGTGTATGCTAAGCGAGATGGAGCACTGTGGTTTTAATAGCTTTATAAAAAGGCGTGTCACTGCCTTACATGAACGAAGGGTGAGGCGGGTTCAAACATGTTGCTAAAGAGTTTTTAAATAAAGGGTTGGTTTTTTCTGTAAAAAAAAGCACCCAGAAAAGCAATGTGGAAGAAGGCTTGTAGGCAGTTCTAGATGGACTGGGCAAATGAGCATCGTTGAAGGAACTAAAAAGGCAGATGAATATAAAAGTAAAGCACCAGAAACATGGAAGGAATAGGTCACAACCACATTGTGGTAATGCGAAGGGAGCTGATTTTGAGTGTAAAATGAAAAAGATGGGTTACCCCTTGTGGACTTCTGAGAAATGACAGTTGTATTCTTAGTGCATGAAATGTACCAGTTTTGTCCTATTTCACAGCCTTTGTTCAGGTCAAAGGAAGATTGTAGGGTACTAGCAGTTAGAAAATAAGATTCAGAAACTGTTCTTTTCATAAGTCTCCTGCTGTTGTAAACTAAATGACCAATTTAGTTTTCTCAAAGTGCACAACTATTTTCCTAATATACATTTAGATTCTCTTTGTATAGTAATTTTCACTATTCTCCACATTGTGATGACTGTCCTTGTTTACCAGGACAGATTTTGAAAGGAAAGCTCTAACTTTGTTTGTAGTTTACATTTGGAAACTAAAGATACCTCCTTCTTAAGTAATAACAAAGTATTGGGCATCAATCAAAATAGGGTTTTTTCCATCACTTGTTGTAAATACAGTGAAAAATGATCACAGCACTTTTTTTTTTTTTTTTTCCAGTCATCATTGGAGTGTGCCCAAATAGTAAAGAGGGTGGTCTTGAATGACTGGATGGGATCTCTGACTTTCAGATGGTAATTAGTCAGTCACAGAAACATTAAATAGCAAAGATTTGCAGCTAATATTTTTTCAAAGGCATCTTAAGATAAAACTGACAGTTCTTAGCAAGATTCAAGTATCATGCATTATGTTGAATAAAAATACATTAAATTTAATAGTACATTAAATAAAAATACATTACATACACTTTTGCTTAAAAGAGGCAGCTTTCTGGGGGAGGCTATTTCCAACTTGGTGCATTTTCTGTTGGAATCCAAAATATTCAAAGGTTAATACTTAGCTTGCTTTTTTCCATGCATTTTATTGAACTAAAAAGTAGATCAATTAAGTGCAGTGATCTGTTTACTTATTGAGGATATTACTCGAAGTGGAAGGAAAAAAAACAAGACTTAATATAAACAGACACATTGATTCAAATAATTACAGTGACCTAAAATAACTCTCTAGGATTCCTGAATTCTGGAGTCTTTGAAAATTTTCAGTTTGGTTTTTTTTTTTTTTTTTCCCTAGGACAATATATGTACGCAGACTCTGGAAAAAAAAATAGTTTATTTTTAAGATATAATTTTAGATTTCCATCACTGGAAAGAAACTCTGAACACTGGCTTTTCTCATGATGCTGAAATAAACTGTGTCTGGAGAAAGAGGCAGGAGGAGGAGTGGCACTGGAAGACAAACAGGAAAAACTTCTATAGTCTCTTTTTGATTTCATGCTTATCACCATAGTGTATATGTATCCTTTCATTAAACTTGCATTTCATCAGGTCCAACACCTCAGCAACAGCAAAGGCAAGGCAGGACACTTGGAACATTTTCCCTTTCCCTTGTGCTTCATGGACTATGCAACCTTCTCTGTACTGCAGAAATTTTTTTCCTGCGGTCAAATGCAGCAGCTGCTGCCTTTCTAACTGCACCTCCAGAGGAACAATTTGTCTTTTAGAGTCTGCAGAACAAAAAATGTTCACTGGACTGGTTTAGACAAAGGTAACAGGCTCAGAAGCATTTCCTGGAGTGAATTTGACCTATGTTGCACCAGTTGGACCACATTACAGTAATGCAATTAATGTCTTTTTAGGACATACCTATTCTATCAGCCCCTCTATAAAGGAAAAAAAATGCCTGGCTTGGAAAGATTTATTTTAAATGGTTTGGGTTAGTTTAAAAGTCTGTCTTTTCTTCTATGGGAGCCAAGATCAGGTACCTCAGAAAGTGTGTAAGATAGGATGAACATTCAGTACTATATTTTCAGAATAGTCTAGGAACTGGGGGCTTTCCAAAAGTTGTGTAATATGATCATGTACAAAAAAAATTGTCCAGTAATACCTTTTTTACTGTTTAACTGTGCTTGATCTCTTCCTGAGTTATGTCTGACATGACGGGGGAAAAATTGACCCCTGTTCCTTCTCTCCATCCTCTTCATGATTGTATATAACTTGGACATACTTCCTCTGTTGTCCTGTTTGGGCTTTTTTTTTTTCCTAATCTGAGGAATCCCAGTCTGGTTAGTTGGTCTTTGAATGGAGTCCACTGCTTACTGCAGCAGATTGTTACTAACTTGTGATTATTTGGTAGGACGGGAAATAGTTCTGGCAGGTGGGAGAACAGAAGACAACAGTTTGTAAGTGTTGAAAGGATCAGAACTGCATGCAGTACATATATGTACTTCATGTTATTACAGAGTGGTATAACAAGTCTCTTGTGTTTTCTTCTCTGTTCCCCATTATTAAATCCTGTTCTTCTTTTCAGCTGCTGCTTGGATGATGTTTTTGTAAAATTGATGTGACTCCAGAATGATTAGATCTGCTTACAGCTCTCTTCACCGTATATGTGAAGTCAGAAGTATGTGTCACTTCACATTTATTAAGACTAAAACTCCTTTTGATAGTGGTTTTAAACTTTTCTTTGTTTACTTGTTTTCTTTGTGACATTGCTTCACACCTTTCTGTGTCACTAATTTTTGTCTCCTCATTAATCTGACATTTTTCTAGATAAGGTATAAATGTTTGAAAGAATACAGAAGCTAGTATGGAAACCTGCAGGGCTCCTGGTCCCTGGTTCAATTCAGAAAAATGAGCAGCCATTTCTGTTTCTTTCCTAGCTTTTAAACATTTATCCTTAAGAGGATCTCCCTCCTCAGAGCACCATGGTTTCTTTAGGACCTTTTGGTCAACAGTCTTTGGAAATGAAATGGATTATATTAAATGTTCCTTGTCTATTGTAACTCAAAAAAAATTTAGTTATTTTTGAGTCAAGATTTCCTTCCATAGAGGAGAATTTTCCAGTCTGTGTTATATGTATTTAGATTATTGAAGGCAAGATGAAAATGGGGGAATTATGCTTGTCTCTGAGCAAAACACAATTAGGGGCCTGCATTCATCATATAATCTCTAAGAGAGTTGTGTTAACAGAGACACTTTCTACTAGAGAGCGTTAAACGAGTGAAGCTCTTGGTCATACTTACCATGCTGGAACAATCTTTCATGTAGTCTGGAACCAGCTGGGGAAATTGTTATTAAATCACTTCGCATTCAAAAACCAGAGCAGAAAGCAGACTTCATTTGCTTGCTCAATTTATGTTGTTGAGTAGGCACACTGTAGCACACACAGAGTCTGGGATTTTGCAAGCATTGAAAACAATGTTATAGCTTGGCATACTGTAACAAAACAGTGACTTAAATTAGTGCAAGTAATTGAGATCAGGTCATTTGCCAAAATGCATAGTTTTCCAGCTAACCAGTTATGGCAAAAAAAACATTTCTCAGTGCTTTGACTGAGACTTGAGATCAATGGGAAATCAAAGGGTATTTTCATATTACAGGTGGAACTGATTAACTGTGGAAGTAAAAAAAGTCTTTTGTGTTTACAAACCCTGCTCAATTTTCTCTGTCCTGCAGCACCTCTTCTTTTTTAGTTGGAGACAACAAGCTTTTATCCAAGCTGATTGCATTCGAGTACTGAACTATCCTGGCGGTGCTGTTTGCATGAGCTTTACCTGCTATTTATTGGCAACATAGGCATATGTTAAACACTTATGCAGCAGCACCAGAGATAACTGTAGGACCTTAAAAGCAATGGTTTTTTACCACTATCCCTCCATGGTTCACTTGTGTTATGGATCTTTGACATGGTTTGTTTTAGCAGCAGTTAATAGAATGATATTAATCCAAAGTTGACTTTAGCAGCACTTAATGATAAAACAACTTAAATATTAAAAAGTGATTAAGTAAATAAAACAGTGACTTAAATATTCAAGAATTACAAGATTCACACTAAATTACTACAAGGTGTATTAAATTGAAGTATTTACATATGTATGAATATAAAACATACAGGCACACAGACAGAAATACTTATATCCATTGAAATATATAGATCCCCATACTCATAAAAGTAAATGCACACAATCAAACACCTAGGTAGGTGGGGTAGAAGAAACTAGCCTATAGTTACAATTTTCCCCTTCAGGTCTAAAGTAAGTATAATGCATTCTCAACAGGTGGGAGTCAAGACTTGTAGATTGTCTCTCCCATTCCTTGTGTTGACTTTACTAGCCCAAGATGTGTTGCAGCTCAAGGGAGATGCAGGTTACAGGCCACTTCAATCTGTGAATGTTCAGAGGGTCTCACTTAGGGTTGTGATTTATAGGAGACAAGATAATCTACTTTTGTAAGGCACTTTTCCATTTTGTCCTAACTTGAGTGATTTAATATTATGCTTTGCACATGCCAAGATCTTGCTAAATTTTAAGGTTCTGTTACCCCACATTGGGCCATGACCCAAGTACAGGCATATCAGGCTTCCAGAGGGTCACTTGGTGGTTATTACTCTTCCCAAGTGATAGGGAGGGGATTAGGAGTTGGGTGCATTGAGGGGGCACATCATAGATTCATAGATTCATAGATATTAGGGGTTGGAAGGGACCTAGAAGATCATCTAGTCCAACCCCCCTG
>JAOEGS010020340.1:0-24350 GCA_025447755.1 Corythornis vintsioides
GTGGTTTTGTTTATTTTTTTTTATTATTATTTTTTATTTATTTATTTATTTAGTTTTTAAAGTTCCTGCCACACTCTGGCTTAGTATCCAAGTCCCTTTACCCTATTCTGGTTAATAATCAAAGGCTATTTCAAGGGACTGGATTTCAATAATACATATTTCATAGCCCAGCAAAACTGGTATTTAACATAAGCGTAGTCATTCTTGCAGCAACGGTGCTGCAAAAGGCAACGAAAAGCCTCCTTGGAGTTAGGTAGTTACAACTGCAGGGCAGTAAGGAAGGCAGGGGGATGGGACCAACAGGTCCTTGGATGGGAGAGCTCTGCATCATAAACACACCATAGCTTTAATAAAATAAATGAAGTGGAGCCTTTTCAGCTGAGGGCAGCCTGTATTGGGGCAAGCTAGGCTTTTAACATTGGGAGTGAAAATTGACAGGCTGAGAACTGGGACATAAACAAAAATGTCAGTCCCTGGGAGTCTTGTTCACTGGACAATGTCTCAATTGTTTCCGTGATTTTTCGCAGGCAGCAGGGGATAGTGGGAGATTTAACTCTTTACTGACCACACAAGCTCTGGGTTGCTCGCAGAATGAAGAAGTGGTGGAAAAGAGCATTTTTTGTTTGGAAACGATTAAGCATGTCAGTGGGTGATAAGGAAAGGTCACACTGTTCTCTGCATACTTGTCTGCTGTTCAAGTTGGGCTTTACGCTTCTTTAATTTTGTTTAGATTTTGCTGCTTGCCTGGAAAACTTTTTTTTTTTTTTTGTATCAGCAGAAATTAGATTATGGGGTAGACTGGTAGATATTTAAGAAATGAGAGAGTGCTTGTGGGGGGGGATACGTTTTAGTTTCTATTAGTATTTCTTAATTAAATGGCTGACAGGCAAGTTTGCATGTTTTAAGGTTGCCTAGATTATTTGCAGCAAGCTGAAATGCGAGATAGGGAATGCCCTTTATTAACCACTTTACAATTGTGCTTGTCTCAAAATAAAAAGCAATCTTCAAAGAAGAGGGAGGAGAGACAAGGAGCTTACTTGTCTCATCATAATTTTGCTTTATTTGTTATAAAAACAAACGTTGAAACCTGTTGCATACCATCCTGACGTGGGCAAGGTTCAGAAAGCTGTAACTGGTAATTCTTTACTCACCAGATTTTGAATGAATGTTTTGTTGTGGACAGGGGGGAGGACGGAGAGACGACAAACCAAAGTTGCTTCTTCAGGGCTCAAAAGCTGTTGAGGTTTATTTGCAGGAAGAAAAACCTGTTTTAATAAAACGTGGGTCCTGCCTCATTTGAGCGAAGTTCAAACATTTTGTAGGCTTGAAGCCAACTCGCTTAGTGTGTAGCAGCCCGGTATTAAAAGTCTGGGAAGTGCTGAAGTTGCTTTAAGGTAATTTATGGAATAACAATGTATCCTATTTTCCTGTCCGTGTGTCCTCTGGCTGCTTTGTGTTTGGACATGTGTTCATAGCCCCGTGCTTTCTTCTGCGTTTAAATTTGCCCTGGTCCCCCATGCCGCGGTCCCCAGCCTGCACGCTGCCATCCCTGGCTGCTGCTTGCTGGCAGGCAGGGGGCTGGGAGCAGCAGAGGGCTCTCTCCCTGCCTTCCTGCCAGGCAGGAATTTGCCTCCTCTGTGAATGCTGCAAAACTTGTGCTCATGGGCAGGCTTTTCCCAAATCTCTACTTGAGAGTTACATTCTCCTTATGTGATAAGGATGGGGAAAGTAAGCTGTGGCTCACTGGATGCTTCTCTGTGTGTTTTACACTGATGGGGTAGAGTAGAAGGGGTAAAATAACTGCAATGTCCTCTTAGGAAAAGCTGTCTCCAAAGACCAGCCTAGGAGGGTGAGTTGCTGCTCCTCTCAGAGTCGGGCCAGGATTGGAGATGCTGGTTGCTGAAAGTGCATGCCAGATCCTCCATGGGAAATCTATATGCGTTTTGAATTGATACTGGTTTCAGAGATACAGAAAACAAAAGTTGTTGACATGTGGGAGCATTTGGTTCCCTGGGTGTAAGTATCCTGAGTAGAGCTGGATTTAATAATTTATAATTAATCATTCGTGCAGTGAAATGAATTGTTCTTCCTGTTAGTTAAGGATCACTGAAGAGTTCGTGATTTTTCTTGAAACTTTGCTTGTTACCCATGTACTAGTCTCAGTGTTTTGCCTTGGAGATCATCCATGAGCAGTTCTTCAGAGCTGGTTAGCGTTGGAGCTCCTCTGAGCAGAGATGGGGAGCATGTGATACACTTCTGTTCCCTGCGTTGAGCAGCAAATGATACTCATTAATTAATAAAAGTTTTCTTTCCATGAAGATTCTCCAGTACTTGCATAAAATTCACCGTCTTGGCAAGTATCCTTACCCTTGAATTAATTTGCTGGTGTAGTCACAGAAAGTGGTTAGATTTGTCAGTTAATGAATTTCTCATACTTATTACAGAACACAGAGTAATGCCAAGCAAGCTCAGCTTGCCCTGATTTTGTGCATTGTATAAACACAGAAGGAAAGAAATCAGTATTTTGAAGTATTTTCCTGGGATTGTTCTGAAATTCCCCCCTTTTCTAATAATGAATAACAGTCAGCTTAGACTTGCAAATAAACTCACTATTGACAATAGCAACCTCCAAGAGATCTCTGCTTCTCTGATCCTCCCCATCTCTTAGAGAGGCTTAAGTACTGTTCCAGGTGAACAATGCTATTTATAGTGCCATTGCAGAACATGTTGGCAAGATGTCCGCTATACAGCTATACAACCCATGTGCCCATTTAGATGCCATTTAGTAGTTAGTTTTCAGGACCACCTTTACTTAGATGTCTTAATTAGCAAAGAGTTAATTTTCTAGTTTAGATGAACAGGTAGTTGGGGAGATATGGGGACACTGAGGAGAAAATGCTCTTTGTAGATATGTGTAAAGTCTATAACCCTTCAAGACATGCTCCAGCTCAACTGTTTAGGATGATCAAGATCCTTAACTTTGCTTATGCTATTAAACTCTTGGTGAAGTGTAAGCAGTAGGGCATCAGTTCTGCTTTATCTCCTACTCTTGCTCCCTTCATCTTGCAGGACCTGAATCCAGCTTGTGGAGGTTGGGAAACTATCAAAGCAGGAAATGGGCTAAGTCACTCTTTGTAAGAGTTGGATGTTGCTTGCCTGCCTTCTGGATGAGCTGGATTGTGTAAGGGTTTGGATATTTCTTGTTGCTATGCTTCTCCTGTGAATATTGACCTAGCCTGGGGAGATACGGCTGTGTGGTGGTGTTCAGTGAAGAGCTCTGAGAAATGCTCCTGTTTTACTGGTTGGATGTTTGGAGGTGTGATTGAGAACTGCTACAGATGTGAGATACAGTCACTGAAGTGAGGTGCTGTCCCTCCCTGTGTGCTGTCAACAGGAGAGCTACACCTCTCTGAAGGGATGAGTGGACTCACGTACAGTTCTGTACTGCCCTTTCACTGAGTAAATGCTATACTAGAAATTGCTGTCTTTTCTGACAGGTCCCCTCCTCCCCGCTGAGCAGGAAGGAGCAGACCTGAAGTCTCCCTTTCTCTGAGCATCTTCCCGGTGAAACCTCAGGGTAAAACATGTATGTTCAGCTTGGCTGGAGTCTTCCCTGGGGAAACTTCTCACTAGCATCTGCTGTGCCCGCATGTGGAGGTGATGGTAGAAGTTCTAGATAATGGTACTTAGCACTTATGTAGCACTTGATGTTTTCGAAGTGCCATACAAACTGAAGGTCCCCTATCAGTCCCTGGGGGAAGACAGAGCTCAGTATTATTACCCTCATTTATGGGCAGAAAAGCTAACATGCGGAGAGGTTAAGTGGTTTGCCCAAGCTACACAAGTCAGTGTCAGCTCTCAGATTAGACTTGGAGTTTTCTTGGCATTTGCTGTCGTTGTGCAATCAGCTGGAGTGCGTTGCCCCCAGGAGATGCTCCTTGTCAAGCACTGGAAACTTTGTGCAAAGCTTTTTGAGATGTGCCGTGGAGATTCTGCTTGGAGACAAGGCTGACTGCTTCTGTTTATTTTAATAGAGATTTAGGGGATATTTTACAAACCTTTCCAAGAGGCAAAAAAATTGCCTTGAGTGCAGAAAAATCTAGACCATTGCAGTACTGCTCAACTAATGGTGGCATCTCATTGTGCTGAGGAGACTGTGAAAAGCTGTGCAATGCTGAGAAGTGCTAAAGGTAGATTAGCAAAACAGCCCTTCAGTATCACCAATTTTTTACAGCTTTTTAGGGAGGGAAGGCACAGCAAGAGGCTCCAGTCTGTGGGAAACAATGCCTCATATACATGCCAGACTGCTCTTGAGGAGCTAGCAGCTCCTGCATGAGGATGCTTCTGGTGGAGAAGGAGAGTGCCTCTGCCTAGCGCAGAGTAATTCGCTTTCAAAGTAGATTAAGCTAAACTGGGAAGATGCTGTTAATCTGAAGTTGTGGGTTCTGCATCTGTATTTGATCTAGAATAGATACTGTCCTTTAAAATTGCATTTGTGTATTGTAGATTGATTTATCTTTTTCATATGGAGACGAAGCCTCATTTCTCAAACCACAATTTGATTGAGATACCAAAATTACCTTATTATTCAATTGGGATGCCAGGCAACTCTCCCCTTCTGTTAGGTGATGCAGATTTTCAGAGGGGTCATTATTGATACTCTCATAACATGGGGTTGAGGGGGCACTATCCAAAGGAGGTTATTTTTTTTAGATGCCCAGCAGTTAAAGTGACTGTAACTATTTACTACCTTGTTTTTCTGAAGAATGAAACTGAACTGGAGGAACATAACAGGGGAAACTATTGCAGTTCAGAGGAGGTTGTCAGAGTAGTGTCCTTAGGTTTCTAACTCTTTTGGTCTCTCAAAAAGCAAATCCAGAGTGCTGGCCAGGCTCAGGCTGCATGGCTGCTGGGCAGAATGGGGTTGCAGGGCTGTGGTCCGCCCAGAATGCTCATATGCCAGTTGGAAACCACTGGGCATGGACAGGGCCATCGCTGGCTGGGAAGCCTTGAAGACAATGAGTCTGTGGTGGGCATTAAATGCTACTAGAGAGCTTGTGCTAATACAAGGGTCAGCAGTTGATTTTTCATTTCAGTTACTCTCAGCTCTGCCCTCAGCTAGCATCTCGGTGCTAGTCATTTAGTCTCTTTATTCCACTGAGAAACCAGGAGAGTAGCCTTCCCACACGCAGGCTGTAACAAGGCCGGCACACGTGGGCCAATTTCTGAACTTTACACCAAGCCCTTACACCCAATTAAGTTACTAAATTTTGTTATGCAGGTTTTTAAGTTTCCATTTTAGTTGCAGAAAGATGCCTCTTCTGAGCAGGATTCAGTGGCACGTCCCCTGCAAATACATTACTGCAGTGGTGGGAGACCCTGGCAGCTCACATGGGCAAGAGAGCAAACTCCAAGAAAGCATTTTGTTGCAAGCCCGTCTGAGCGTTGGCTTTGGGCAATGCCACCTCTTTGGCTGAATGCAGATCAGAAGGTTGAAGACCAGTCATGTGTCCTTTGATGGGACTTCTCTCTCCCCGCCCCAGCCTTGCCCTGTGGCTTGTTTGTGTGATACTGTACAGGGCACGGTAGGTTATCATATTGTGTGTTCAGCATTCGTAGGCAATAATCACAGATGTACTTCTGTGCTCTGAGCTGTTACACCACGATGAAGTATGTCATAAGGTGTCCAGAGATGTTTCCCCTTCCCCCACAGCCCACATGCCAAAATAAATATCTGATATGAAAGTCAAGGTACAGAAGGCAGCTGGATTGTACAAAAGGTCTTGTTTCCCTTCTGTTGTTGGTATTTTTAATACAATTTTTCTGATGGGTTGAGTAACTGTCTACAGTAAAATTAAAAGGATGGAGGAGAGATTTTGGCATTTCTTTGAGCAGTAGCATGTTCCTTCTTTGAAATGTGGGGTGTTTTTTGTTTTTGTTTTTTGTTTGCTTTGGGTTTTTTGTTTATCTGCTCATTTGGGTTTTCCCTCCCCCCTCTCTGGTTTCACAAATGGAGAAGAAATTGTGTGCATATGTGTGTGGTGCCCTGCCAAGCAGAGAAACTAAGCAGACAGCCTCTATTGCTTTTGCTCTCACATCTCTAACTTAATTATGGGGGAGGCAAGGGGTGTGTTGTGTTTAATGCACTCCATGCTTCCAAAACTCTGCACTCTTACATGCTCGGGGCTGACCACTGGCACGGGCTTTCATTAGTATTTTTTATTTATCCTGCCCTTATGAATTACTGCTTTTGGTTTGGGGGCTTCTTTGTAAAGGAATTATTTTATTTTTATTTTTCTAATTGCTTCTGGATCTACAGAAGTGCATGTTGAAAATCATCTCAACGTCACTAGTCTTTAGTTCAACAAGAACGCTATAGAAACGAAAGGTTCTGTCATCCATCAGATTTTCTGTTCCATTTGTTGAAGATGAAAGGCGAGCGAATTTAGTGCTCACTTTCTTCTCCTTCTGACAGTTATTGATCCTCCCTGGAACTCTGCAATTCGCTCTCTGAGCTGGCCCTGACATGGGGAATCCCCAATTCATTATGTGTGTGCTCACTAGCGCCACAGCAGTGCGCTCCCTCGCCCTTCCAGTTTCAAAGCCATTTGTTATTTTTCAGCTGCACCTTGTGAGCTGGGATTTTTCTCCACCACCACTCTCCCTTTTCACCTCTTTTGCCTTACAAGACTCTTAGTCTGGAAGCTGTTAATGTCTGAGAAAACAGGTGCTATAGCAGGGAGGGATAAGTGGTTTCAGACGCTTTTCTTCATTTGTGCAATATAGGAAATGGCCAATTTTTTTTTGTTGAGACAGCAGGGTACAGGAGGGCAAGAACCTGCAACCTGTTGATTTTTAGTTGAATTTTATGGTCCTCAAGGATACAAGATTGTCAGGGTAGACACAAAATGTCTCGTGTTAAAATCAGTAGTGTGGAGTATGTTGATTCAATGGCTTCCATCTCCAAAAATAGAGCTGTAACAATAAAAGAGGTATCAAAGTAACAGGAGGAGGTACCATAGTCTTCCCTGTTCATTCCCTCCTTGGCCTTTAATTGAAGGTGTATCTGGATGGATGGGAGCAGATGCTAGTGGTCTTCCACCATTCCCTCAGCTGTCCCAAGGCAAGCCCAGCACATTAAATTGCAGACTGAAGCTGTCTTCAACCTGACTGGAATGTTGCCTGGGCCCAGGTAGAGCATTGGGTCATGCTGTGCTGCCTGGTTGTGTCCTGTGAGTGATGCCTGTCAGGCCAGCCTTCATGGAGATCTGTAGCACTTTGTGTTTTTCCCACATCTCCTGTGCTGCAGTGTGGTACCCCCTCTTTTGAAAATGAGGATGGTGAAATCTTAAAATAATTTTCCTCAAGTTTCTACTTTTTCAATGTTGAGAGGCTTCTAGTGCAGGTGTAGTGAAGATGCAATTTCTTGGTTATCCACTGCTGAGCAAAGCCAAACTCTATAGCTCTGCCTTTTGCTTGTGGAAATCTTAATGAAATCTGTCTCTCTGTCGCCTGTGACCAGCTAGGGACATGTGTCACCCTTGCTGTATTGCTCCTCTTTTTTTTTTTTTTTCTCCAGGCTCCTTATTCATGGGGTTTACTTAAGCCTTGCCAACAAAAAACATTTCCTACCAAAATCTTAAGAGACCAGAAGGGAACAGCCTCTTTGTAAAGAGGCAAGACTGATATGGTGTGCTGTGGGTCACAGCATACCACCTGAGGGCTCAGTCTGGAGCTTGCTGCAAGGAGAGGGCAGTTGGGCTGATGGTAATCAGGCTTCCCCCAGCCAGTTACATGCTTTGCAGGAGGTTGGCAGGCCCTTAAAAAAGGGAGTTTCACATCTGCTTTTGTTTATCCTTTTTGCTGCGGGCAAGGCTGAAAACTTAATAAATTGCATGAAACATAAGGAAGCATGAATATAAAAGAGTATTAGATAAATTACAGAAGCCTGCCTACCTGTAACATTTTTTATAATGTAAATGGTACGTGTGTATTATTTCTCTATAAAGTACCCCTATGCTCCAGCCTCTCACTGAGGCTCTCTTGTTTAACATTCCTGTGTTCTAGCTGCTTCTGCTCCTCAGCTCCCACCTCTGACTCCTCCCAAATCTTAACATCACTCTTTGGTGGCAGGCGTTTAACACAGCAGCGCTCTGCAGAGGGGATGATGGTTTATTGAAGGATATTTATAAAACATTATTTAAGTATTTGGGAGGCTCATCTCTGAAGGAGCAGATGAAAGAAAAATCCTTGTAATGCTGGTAGCATTTGCACACTATAAAAAGAATGTCTCAAAAATACTTCCCTTAATATGTGCCTGTATCTGCTCTAATGTTCTCACTATTTTTTCAGCCCAGCTCTCCTGGCAGGGGCAGGGATGAAAGGGGAGTTGCAAGAGAGAGAAACAATAAACTTGTAAAACAGACACCTTAGTAAGAGATAGTGTAGCTTCAAATATTTGCAGTTCCTTTGTGAAAGAATTGGCATTGCACATTAACCTTAATGCAAGTGTAATATAGTATGTATCTGAAGGCAGAATCGAAGAATATGAATTTCTGTGGCTAATGGTTTTTGAATAAATTCAATACAATTGTCTGGCAGTTATTAGCAGAATGTGTGAATCGGGGGCTATGCAACACTGTATTCTTTGAAGACCTTGAACTATTTCTACCAGTTAAGAACTGTTAGATAGAATCCGCTGAAAATTAGCTTCATTCAGTTATACAATATAGTGAGCTGTTCTGGCAAAAAGCATTCTCTGCTAGCATTGAGGCAAAATATTCTTCTGTTCTTCTGTCCTGAATTGCAGATAGTATCTGACTGAGGTCAGATAACCTGACTTCTGTGCATGCACATGCTTATGGGCCACCCATACATATGTGTAAGGAGATCCATGTCTAGCTGTAAATATTGCCATATAATTTGCATTGCTCTGGTCCCAGTGTGGGCAGGTCACAGGCACCCTGGCTCTCACCAGGCGCTGACTGACCCTGTGCAAATATGTGGTCCCAGCTCCAAAACATTACTAACGCTGCATTAGGTTGGACTTAATTTGGGCTTCTACAAAAATAGCCAGTGCCTGCATTATGCAGGATGTCAAGCCAAATATTTGTGATGGCTTTTCCTCACTTTATTATGAATCCTAGGGGTCTGATGGGCAGAGAGCACAAGAGAGGATGAGAAGGAATACAAAGGGCCAGCAGAGTCTGGCCTCCCGTACCCTGAACGTCACAGTTCAGTGCAAGCCAATGCAGAATTCCATTGCTCACTCTGCTGTGGCATCTGGGCTAATTTGTCTTGCTAATTACAGTGGGTGTAGAAGTATGCTGATGCCACTAACAGTGTCCATGACCCAGGCTGGTATCCTTACCTGAGCTTTATGGTGGCTCTTGACTGTCTAAGCTTTCTTGGAGCTGGTGACTCATTGAGATTGGTCTCTGTAGACTAGGGCAGTAGTATGCTGTTGTGTATGTGGGCAATATGCACTTTATAACATTATTTTTAGAGAAGATAAAGTGAGTTATTTGCCAGTGTCTGCTAGTACCATGTGTGCATAATACTATCTTGTTAACTGCCTGACTCCTTACGGTCAACAAAATGTACCCAGGTCTTCACAGAGGCTTTGTGAGCTGTTTTTAGCAAAGATGTGTTCTCACAGATAAAGCACGAGAAGTGGTGATTTAAGTTAGCACCTGACAGAGCAGGGCTGATGGGGTGGGAGAGTGACTGGTACTTGGGGAGGGGTGGAGTCATGAAGGAATTTCCATTTTACACTGAAAATTGGAGCAAAGTGAACTGGAGGGGAACAAATTTGGTTTCAAACATGATCGATCCTTCTAGGGTGTACAAAGAATAGGGCGAGACTGCATGGGGTTTCTTAAGTTAAGGAGGCCAAGAAATTGGTGGCAGAAAGATTGGTAACCTGTTGAAATGGATCCTTTAGACTCCACTGACTGCTTCCATGTCCTTTTCCTTTCTTTACCCTCGATATCTGGTCCAAATATTGTTTGGAGTAACAACACTGCTCTTATGAAAATAGACACCATTTACTGAAGAGGCAGTAGTCAGCTCAGCCTTTTTGGCAGGAGTAGTGGGAATGCAAATGTTGGTGCATGATTTGAAAAATCTGGTACTCTTGAAAGGCTTTGCCACCACAAAACCAGCTCATGCTTTTTCCAATAGGGTCTGTAGACAATGGGTCCCACAAGGTCTCTGGCGTATTACAGGATTTCATAGTTGTGGTCACTTCTAGTTTGCCTTGCAGACTACTGGAGGAAAGAGTTTTGGTCCCTTCCTTGAAGTGTTTAAAATGGAACTGCTCATCCCTGGTTAAAAGCCTTTCAGTAAATGCAGTCCCAGTGTTTTGCAGGATGTGAACCTCCATCAGTGGCTGATGCCCCTGGTGTTTGTAGCTACAGAAGACACTGTTACTTGGGTATCATCAGTACTAAACTCTACATGTAGTTGCTTTACCCTCAAGTCTTTTCACAGCATGTGTGTGTTTCAGTATTAAAAATCTAGGATGGATTCCCTGAAGGAACTGGAATTTCTGGGTGTTGCAAAGTCCTTATTAGGAAATTGGGAAGATATACTGATGAGTGTGCCTGTTTAAAATCAGATAGCACAAGAGTTCCCACTATTATTCTCCTTCTAGAAGAATTGCTTGTTAACTAAGTTGGTGTTTCAAATTAGAATGAAAATGGGAAAGAACAGAAAGCAAATTATTTTAATGCATTAAGTTTGGACATTTACAATATTTAGTAAAGTTTCAATTTAATAACTCCTCTTTGAACCAGTACCAATGTATCAGTATATACTGGGATCAACTTTTCTACTTCCCTGCTCCTTCAGTGAATCTGAACTCTTTTCTGCTCATGTCCTGGCAGCTTTTTATTTATTTCAAAGATTTTTTCCAGTATATCCCTATATATATATTAACTGCATATTGCAGTAAATGTAATTTACTGTAATAAATTTGACATTACAGTCTAATTTTGTCATCAAGAGAATGTAGCAATAATAGACTCCTGTCATGCTGTTTGCATGTGGTACCTCACCTTTTTTGGGTTGCAGGGAAGCCCTGTCCATGAGTATAGGCCAATCATGAAGCTGAGAACCTTTAAATAGCTTCTGTTTCTATGAAGGTACTAAGATTTGTGAAAACATTGGTTAGAACTAAATATTTTCATGTCCAAAATTAGTGTGTTGTAATCAATCTCACACAACCCTAGCAGGAAAAAAAAAAATCCCTTGCATGGGCAAGAAGTATTTTTAAATTTCCAATTAAGTTCTTCAACTTTTGGGCGTTTGTATCATTAGTTGTGAAATTCTGGAGTAATGGTTAAATGGCCAAGGAGTACATGCCCCATTTTGTACCCCACAGTAATTATTCTCTTACTCTTATTTCTGTTATAAGCCTGTGTAAGATATTAATGTTCTGCTGGATCTGATATTTTTATGTCCTTCATAACTGTGGGTTGTGGGGTTTATGCTGGGATAGCAGCAACTTGCTGCTTTATTGCAAACCTGCTAACAGTGGGGAAGATGGAGAATGTCTGCTTTAGCTGGGGGATTGGCAAGATTGTGGGCAACGTTATCTTCAGTCTCTGTTTGCTGTGTGGTAGTCCCTTAATAGGCAGATCTCCTTGAAGCATGGCCTAGGGAGCTTTGGAAAGCATCTCAGATGGAAATGCCAGGCAGTTGTGTTGCACTTGTTAGCAGCTTTTATCCAGAAGTTTTAATAACATCACTGGAAAGTGTTGTTCAACAACTGGCTTCTGACAGCCATGGCTCTATTGGTAATGAGGGAGCTTATCT
This sequence comes from Corythornis vintsioides, assembly GCA_025447755.1. NCBI lineage: Eukaryota > Metazoa > Chordata > Aves > Coraciiformes > Alcedinidae > Corythornis > Corythornis vintsioides. The sequence goes on from JAOEGS010020340.1 coordinate 11,818, forward strand.
TGTGAAAGTGCTGCAAAGAAATGAAGGAAAGGGGGCCATGAGTAAATTGCTTTAATACAACTTTTGTTTAATAGAGGGCTGAGTTTATATAACAGGTGGATTAGCAGCTGAGATTCCCCCTTACATCTCCAGTAGTTCTTTGGAGAGGGCCTTGACTCTAACAGTCTATCCAAAAAAGTCCATTCTCCTTTCCTTGAGTTTTGCAGAGTAATGACAGAGACGAGTAAAGAAAAACAGCCCATCCAGCTGCAGGCTTTCTAATATAGCCATCTGGTTTCAAGCAAGCAAATGTTGGGAGAGAAAAAAGTGCTCTCCAGCAATTGTAATTACAAGAAGAGCACCAAATACCTGTAGCAATATGTCAGTATTTTGAAATAATGTTGCATCATATTTTACCTGAAACTTCATTAATGATAGCATGGATGGCCTCTTTATCTTGCCAGCATCTGCCCTATTACTGGTTGAGACTAAGGGCCAGGCATGTGGAGTAATTCTGTTGAAATAGTTGTTTTTTTGTTTTATGCAACTGGCAACCAAATCTGGCCTCTGGAATTTACAGTCAACCAATTAAATAAGCTTTGAGCTCACTGTGGGGTTTGTTCTCCTGTAACGCAACAAAGGCAAGCTGCTAAAGGCAGCCTTACGTTCAGCTGAGTATCTATTAATAATGAAACATCCCTCATGCTCTAGTTCAAAGTCACATTTCACCTCTGTTTGGTCCTTGTCATTGGAGGGAACTGAGACTCCAAGCCAGGGGCCTCCAACTTGTCATCTGGTGACTTTTGACTGTGGGTGGCCTGTTCCTAAGCAGGTTGTAAGTCAAGAGGTAAAGATAATTAAGGAAAAGCCTGTAGTTAGTGCACGAGCATTCTTCCTGTAGTACCCCTCCCTTCCATCAGAAGATAGGAAAAGGTTAAAGATGCCTGCTCTGTGTCCATATTGCTTCTCCAGGGAGCTTCATTTGAATTCTGGGATTGGTTCCTCACTCAAATTTATGTCAAATGTCTCACTCAAATGTCATGTTTTGGGTGGCCAAATATCTGCCTCTCCCAAGAAGAGTTCCAAGGCAGATGATGCTTCACCCCAGAGTGGTGACAATGTGTGCTGTTTATCTACCAAAGCCTTATGGCTTCCAGAATGTTGAAAGAAACCAGAGGGAACGGATATATCCTGGAAAATGCTGAGTGAGCTTGGAAGTGCATTTTTACAGTTGTCAGAAAATGAAGAGCGCCAAAGTCCACTGAGAGGATTCATATGGAAGGCAGCAGCTCTCCTGGGTCTTACCTAGTCTTGTCTGTCATTTGGTACCAGCTGGGAAACTGTTCTGGTGGCACTAAGGTTGTTAATTCCAATCCACTCTTTCTTGGTCATATGCTTGGAGCTGGTCCCAAAGTGGTGATGTTGCACCACCACTGCCTGAGTCATGGGTATGTTTAATACAAATTCTGTAGGCAGCCCATTGTTTAAAGAAACAGTTTCCTGCCTCATACAGCCACCTGAAATAAGCTCATGTGAGACTTGATTTTACCAGCCCTCAGCTTTTCTTTTGTTGTATTCTTTCAGGTTTTATAGAAGAGCTTGATCTGTGCAGGTTGTGGGTCTGGGCTGGGACAAAAGAAAACATCACCATTTTCTGCACAGTCTGTCCACTGGTGAAGTGAATGGAGAAAAATAAGACTGATGAGCAGCTCTGGGTCTGCTTCCATGGAGAGTTGAGTGGACACAAGGGAAGAACTAAAATACATTGTTCTGAAGCAAAATATGCCTTTTCCCTTTGGTTGTGATTCAAGTAGAAGAAGGTTTATGTATTGTGCTTTGCTTATGAATGTCTGTGCACTTAGTCTATGGTCAAACTTGTGTCTTTCCCTTTACTACACAAGAGTGCTCAGAAGCATGAAATTGTCTCTTCTCCTGCTGGGAATGTTTATTTTAGCCCATGCTAGCAGCTCTCCTTCCCTTTCTAACAGAGCCACTTCTGTCTTCTGTTGAGGCTGCTGTTGCTTTTGCTCTTACAACAGCCCCCCAACTCCGTCTCTGTGCTTGTAACCCTCCTCCCATGCCATCCTCAGTTTGAGCTGTGGGAGGATAGATTAGATAGTTTAGGGGAAAGGGGATGAGGTCCAGTCTAAACGATGTAATTCTTAAAGCATTTAGGGGTTTCTTTTTCACCATTTAAATTATATTCTTAGTTTAAAACACTTTCAATTTTTTCTCTTTGGTTTCTTTTTGGTCACTACTGTGTCATGGATCATCATACATAGTGCTTACAGTCAAGGGAAGATGGCATGAGCCATGCACTTGTTCACAAGCCCTAAGCTCGCCTCCTGAGCCTTTGGAGCGTGAAGACGTGCCGTTCAGTGCTGCAGAGGAGGTAATGACATGTTTGCTTCCTGGAGGCAGCAGTGAAAGCTCAATTTTACATCAGTGAGAGCTTAGTTTTACATCACTTCTGTGATGGCATAACAATCAGGGGAGGCGGACTCTACTAGTGTGACAGTAATGACAGCATTGAAGTTCACTTTTTTTTTTTTTTTTTTTTTTTTTTTTTTAAATAATACACAATGTGTTTGCTAGACTGTCCTCAAGCACCCAGAACTACACCTTGTCAGAGAAGGTGACAGTACTGTGGACTTGGACTATGACCTGACAATGTTCAGAGGGATGGCAAAAAGCAGAGTAACTGCTCCAGGCTGTCCTGTAGCTCTCCCTGTTAGGCACTGTCCCTCAGAAGAGGGTCATGGGTTGTTAGTATTATAAGCCTGCAGATTTTTCTTCAGAGTGAAAACTTTGTTGTAATTTTCTGGTAGTTCAGGCTGGAAGTCCAACCTCCATGTTCTTCCAATGCTTAGCTTGTAACAGCAAGAAAAGTAGCTGGTCATGTGTTTGTGATTTACAAATGTGCTTTTAGAATTTGAGGTTAATGCTAGTAACCATAACAGGTAAAAAAAAATGCCCAAACTCTACTCAATTAAAAGTATAGCTACTCCTTTTTATCAAGACCAACTATTTCCATTGGTGCTAAGTGATCATGTTGTACACATGCAAGCAGCTGTACATAGTGGATGTAGTAGAGTGTCAGGTCCAGGCATCATTAATACAATGAACCTTCAGTGCTAGTAGCACTCGCAGGGTACTGGATTGTGATGACCTCGGAGGTGATTGTTCTCTGTCTGGTCGCCTGACCTTGGGAGGTTTTGTGAACTTTTGTATGTGTTCAAAAGTGTTGTGTTTTGTTTTTTTTTTTTTTTCCTGTGGCCAGTAACATGACAGTCCCCTCTACTTTGGTGTCTGCTATCATCAAAGCTGCCCCTTCAAAAAACAAACTCTACTTCCTGATTGAAATACGGTAATTTTCATTATTCCAAACACTCCTATGTGCTAAGGGGTATTCAACAAATACATGTGCTGCTTTATTCCTCTGATGTTCCTAATATCTTTGAGATCTTTGTGTATTATTATTCTCTCCTACTGAATGGAAGGCATGATGTCCTTTTTAATTTTGGCTTTAAACCCCCTCCGATAATATTTCCAAGATATTTAAATCCAAGCTATCCTGGCTTCAAGGTTTGGGATACCCATGCGGATACACTGTACAGTACCTAACATATGCTTAGCTTGTGCATTTTAGCCATATGACAGTGTTCTTAGCCAAGTCAATTTTCTGTTCATTTTTTTAATTACCATTCTGTGAGACACTGTTTCATGTGTTGTACTAAATTTGCAAGTGTCTGGTCTCTGTTACAGTACTGTTCTCATCTGTTAAATAGGCAATTTCTTTGGGTAGCAAAACTAGAAATAAAATGAGTTTGGCTTAGGCAGCAGGATTCTTGACAGCAGTATGCCTTGGTTTGGCCCATATCTCTTGAAGGGTGAATGAAACTACTTACACATCACAATTTATAGTGCTAGTGGTCTTGTGTGGAGTGAAAGAGGGGAAGAGAGAGTGTCCTTGTAAGGCACGGGAAAGTGAATGTGTTGTCTCTACTGCAACCCACAGGCAGAGATAGTGGCTGCAGTCTGCTTACACCCTTCTGAAAGAGATTGGTCAGCCTTGCTGCAGCCCCCACCCTCCTTCTGCTGAGGTTTTCTGCCAAGCCACTATGGCTGGGGACAACACGCTTTTCTGAGCAGATCTGCAATAGGTCAGCACACCCAGCCCGTATGGGAAATGTGAATTTTTACACTGGCCAACCACACTGGCTTACCTTGTAGGCTCTTCCCATCTTCCTCTTGGGACACAGTTGAAGCCCCAACCTCCTTGTTTTAGATTTGGTATGATGTCATACCAATGAGTGCAAGCTTGATACTTCCACTGAAGCATGAACTTTTCTTTACACTTCTTACTTTTTCCCTTCCCCAGCTTGGTCCATGTCACTCCAAATGTGTGGATTCAGTTCCTCTGAGGAAACCCTCCAGGAGCAGTGGCCATCAGGGCTACAGTAGTGGTTCTTCAGTCACTTTATTCCCATATGCTGCCAATAAGAGTTTATATTACACAGTATAAACATACTTTTGTAATTTAAACAGTAGACTTTCTTCTCCTGTTTATTAAACATGGTGAACAGCTGTGGGATATGCTTCTGCTTTCTGCTAACTAGTGTCAGTGTTGTTTTGACTCCCACTATTTACCCTCATGGAGCTCATTTTGGCAAAATTCTGCATGGTCAAGTAAGGGATCTAGGAGGCCCTTGACTAAGGGGATGTCAGGAGGCACTGGAGTGTCTCCTTGGAGGTCACAAGCTTGAGGAGATGAATACAACACCTGAGTGGGTTTAATTGTCAAACTTAAATTTTCCTTTCTTTTGCAAAGGAAATGTCCACAGTCCTATTGGAAACCTTGCAGTTTAATTCCCCACATGCTTTGTTTCTCACGTTAGAGAAGTTTTATGGTGTACCTCTGCACTGTTTCTGTCTTTCCTGCTCCTTCTCAAAAACTGGTCTTAAAAATGCAAGGGGAAAACCTCAGCCCTCTCTTTCATACTCCTTTAAGTAATATTTTGTGTATTGCACGATGTTTTCAATTAAGCCCCTTATTTATATGTTTTTTATAATAGCCGTGGGTTCTCCCCACTCTGGATGCACTAATCTAGCCCAGTTGTAAATCACAGTGCTTGAACATTAAAATAAAGTGCAGTGACACAGGGCCTTGGCAGCACTGCTGGAGGCTCTACTGAGCCTGATGAGGTCTTCACTGCATGTTTAAAACATCTCTGATGTTTACTGGATTTCCAGGGTTTCTGTAAGGAGGAGCCCTCCTTTGGTTGTTTATGAAAGGGGAGGTTTCTTACCAGAGTTTTGGAAGAGGGAGACAGGAGGGCAGTAATTATTCCCTTGTATTTGATCAGCCTGGTGCCAGAGTCTGTGGAAAGCAAGGAGAAAAGAGGTCATGTTGATGTTTGTGGATGTGGATCTCTCTGGTCTTCATGCTGAGTAGCAGCTGCCTGCTAGAGAGTGTGGGAAGTCAAAGGGCTACCAAAAAAGAGGAGAGTGAGCCAGGCTTCCCAGACCATGAAGTCTTCAGTTAGGGCCATAGTTTAGCCAGGTGCTGAAATCAGGTTCTGCTGCAAAAGGTGAGGTCTGTGAGACCATTCATGTGCTTAAATAGCTTGCGAAATTCAGATGTAAATACCACCCTTGGAGAATACCCGAATCCTGAAAATAGAACCTACAAAATAGTGTTCAATCGGTGCTTCTAAATTAGCCTTGCTCTCTCCCTGTGCTGTGTGGTATTACATCTGCTTTAGAAAGGCATCTTATATAGCTTAGTGGTTCCCGAAAGGCATTAATAAAAAAAAAATTACAACTGCATAAATATAATGATATAAAGGCTAATAGGTTCTCATGCTGGGAAGGTTTGTAGTGCTCAGTGTAATATGCACAAACAGTATTTTACTAGCCTGATTCTTGCGGTGAAGGCCAGTTCTACTTGATTTTTTGAAAAAGATCATCTAGAGTCATTACATTTGCAGATTTTTCCCCACCACCTGTTTTCATGTCTGTAAATATGTAAGACAGGACGCTTGTTCTTTGTTCTGAAGGCACGTTAAGATCAATGCCCTTGAGCATGCACCCTCTTCTGACTGTCTAAAAATTTGTTAAAGGTATAGATCTTGATTACATTCTCTTAATCCAAGCCTTTTCTTTTAACCCAGCTCTTAAAAGGAAGCGTACACGACAGTACATCACACAATATCTCAGCCCTTTCCTGACATTTCTGTGGAAGTAAATGAAAGGTGTAAATTAAAAAAAGCAAGTGTTTGTGTCTCACTTTAACCTTCTGTTATGTTAAATGGCTTTATTGAAGAGTGCCGGCAGTGTTCTCAAAAACTTGGGAAAATCCACTGTGAGCCATGCAATTAGTTGCCTTGGGAGCCGAGTATGGAGTTCACAATGTTTGATGTGAAAATTACACGGACACATCTAATTGGGTGTATTTGCACCACACAGGATATCGAATAAAGAGGTGAACTCTTTTCCCCAATTCCTTGCTTGTTTTCTTCTTTAGTTGAAGTGTTTTGCCTTGAACTCTTCCCAGTCGAGATACTATTTATCTAGGCACGTGGATCAATCAATGGGTGAATGTTCCTCTGTGCAGATTTTGGAGAACAGCAGGAGAAGAGAGGCAGGGATTGCACTGTGAGCCTGCAAGGATGAGTGAAGATGAACTTCAAGCTACCTCATGCTTCCCATTATCATTCCTTAGTTGTGACTTGCAGTGCCTATCCCAGCCCTCAAGCTCTGTACTTCTTCTAGGAGTGAATGGCTTATTTAGAGTCCTCGGCACTGCAGGATCCATTACTCATAATCTCTTTTAGTTGTTCAGTTTTGCAACATAAACATATGAGGATGTTTTCTGCTGTGACGGTGGTCTCCAGTGTTCATTGTTCTCTGAGCCCTTTTTGATTTCTTGCTTTAATGTTTCTTGTTAATGGTCCTCAAAATGTAATAAAAATGTTCTGTAAATTAGCAGCTGATACCACCTTGCATTGTGAATTCACATCCTAGTGTGGGGAATGACACCTTAAGAGATCTGCTAACAAAACCCAGAAACACAGTGCTGTTTTCTCAGTATTAAACCCTGTGTCATCTGTTTGTGCAGGTGGATGCAGCCGTCTTCTCCCTCCTTCCCCGTTTAAACCTCCAGAAACTTGAATCTTGTGTTGATCATTAAACATTTTGGTTTCATTCTTCTTTGGTTGCAAATATAACTTGCCTTATGAATGCAGCTTAAATGTGAGTGCATTTTAAATATTCCATGTTTCTGAGCAGTAATAAAGACTTAAAGTAAAACATTTTCCAGTAATTTAGTACTCTCTTCAGTGCAGTTATTCAATTATTAGACCACAAAGGCATTCTGCATTTTGATGTTATTAAGAAATATATTAGCAGAGAATACAATATTATCATCTAATGCTAATAATCAGCTGGTAGGAATTAGAAGAGAAGATGTGTAATTGGAATTCTTGTGGCTAATAAGATGTGAATTATAAAAACGTTTCCAGGAGAGGAATCTAGGTACTATTATAAGAAACTGCTATTTGCATTTTAAAACATTAGTAGGCACAGTGATGAGATCAGATCGATTTGCTTAAAATATCAGCAAGGCACAATAATGGAGATTACTGAATAGCACTTTGATCCTGGAGCAACATCACTGTCTTGTACCCTTCTTTCATTATTTGTCATTCTGCTGTGGGATGTCTTTTCCTGACCTCTGTCAAGGCTTGTTTTTAGAAAATTGGTGCAGCAGGGGATTATGTACTGAAATGATAATTCAGGCTGCTGGTTTTCTAATGGGTGCCCTTCTCCTGGCACTGGCTGCCCTGACCATACCAGGTGACAATGTACAGCTGGCCTTGCCTATCTAGCAAAGGCATTGGTGTCACGAGTGTCTAGGGACATGGGTTACTTCTGAAGTCATGTTTTTGCAATAAGAACCCATTTGTGTCTGTCTGTATGTGTGTCTGTGTGGGGTGCCACCAGTGGGGCATGTCTTTTCCTGAGCACTTTGCAAATAAGTTACACTCTAAAATTGTGGTCTTTTGTTGCCTTGTTACTTGTGGATTCTGTGTAACTGTTGTTAGCAGTTATAAAGTTACCCGCCCACAGGATTTTGTCTTTGACCCTGCATCAGTGAGTTCCATAGGTTGATTGCTTACCATTTACAGTAAGGGTTTGTCATCCTTATAGGGCACCTCCCTGTTTCTAGCCTAAATTTGACCTTTAGAAACTTAGTCATACTCATACTTGGTAAATGTGATTTTTCTTCTGGAAATTGAGTCCTCAAATGAGGACAAATGTAGAAGACTGTGAGAGGGTAATGCACAACGAGGTGGTCTTGCTTTCCTAGTATGCTCAGGGCTCTGCAAAACTCAGAAATGTCCTCCTACTTATTTATTCTTAGATTGGTTTTAATCTGTTGCTCTTGGCAGGGACTGGGGTCTTTGGGTTGGGGAGTGGTTACGGTCTCTTTGCAGAGATGGTTGGAAGTTCACTGCATGAGAAACCATGTGGATGCAGCATGGTAGTAGTGCAGGAGAAGGGAAGGCAGGACCCAGGTAAGGTTCAGTGATGTGGGAAGAAGGGCAATGTCAAGGACCAAATGCAGAGCATTGCCCAGGTATGGATGGCTGTAAGGATGTCCTGAGAGCCCGAAGGGAGCTTACTAGGCCCCTGCCATCAGCAGATGGTTTAAAATGCTGGAAAGTGCAACAGATCTGCTCAAGGGAAAAAAGAGTCACTTGAGAAGACAGATGAGCAGTGGAACAGCCTCCATATTTGTGCACTTTGCAAAGTTTTCTGGGACTTGGTAGTGTCCTCAGAATACAGTTAAATTCCCAGGCAAGCAAGCAGTGATTATTTTTTTTTTCTGCAATTGAAACTGTATATCTTGATTATCACCTCTTATTTAATTAGCAGATACTTAGTTTTAGTTGAGTAGTTGTCTTAGATGATAGCAAGCAGTCTAATTGGAGGATGCTGTAGCTTCACAAGCTTGTAAACTAGCCCAGCAAGCAGTGCAGTTGGAAGAGTTAATTCTTGTCATCTGCCTTGTGTTTAGGCATATGTGAACCAAACTGGAGAACTGGGTTGTAAAAATATCCCCCCCTCTCTCCAGCTCGCCATAAAGCAAAGGAGTTGCTGATGTAAGCAGAAGGGCACAGGAATAAATGGGAAAAGATGGGAATATCTGGGACTGTTATTGTAGGCTTAAATGACATTAAATTTCTTTGACATGGTATATAATATTTGTACTTTAAGAGGCTGCAATATTCACCAGTAGCAGTACCCCTGCTTCTAAAAACAGTTTTCACTTTTTTCCTAATGTACATGAACTTTAAAAAGTCTACTGGACAGTGTAGTTAGTATTTTTGAAACTGGGAAAACTTGCAACCTTTCCTTTTTGCTTAAAAAGAACAAATCTTCTGTGAAACAGACCCTGCTGAAAACTTGTGCAGAATTATAGGGAAGGGTTTCAGATCACTATTTTTGTGCTTAAGAGCCAAAACAGATGGAAGAAAAAGAAGGGATTGTATTCATGCATCAAAGAAAAGGTATGAGGACACACGTTAGGAAACTGGTCTAAAGAGAGAACAGTGGTGTCTGTCATAGAGAGGGCTGTTGTTTCACTGACACATGCTGAAATATATATTTTTTGATTTGTCAGTGTTAGATTTTTTTTTTCTTCTTCTAAAAGAAAAGACAACAGAGACATTTTAAACAAATATGGATATCTACAGAAGGAATAGGAGAATTCCTAAGAAAAACAGTGAATGAATTCCAGTGCCAATCTAAGACTTCCCTTGCTGTGTCTTTCGCCCTTGTCTTCCCTTGACTCACCTCCCTTCTCCCAGGGAGAAAATTTAGGTGCTTTTGCCCACAAGTGGAAGAACAATTTTTACTTACAAGATCAGGAGAACAATTTTCTCTCCCATCCAGCACCCCAGGCTCCAGTGCTGTGGGTACAGAATTTTGATCATTCCCCCTCCTCTATTTTTGTTTTACAATGATCATTCTTTTTAATACATTTTTAATAAACAAGGTTCATTTGAGGAGATCTCAAAATGATGCTGCAGACAGCAGACAGAATGCCTAGTCCTAAAACACTTCCCTTGTCATGTATATAGTTTTATCAGATAAAAGCAGTTTTGCTCTCAGCACTGTATATTTCATTGTTGCACATGTGCGTTCACACCCGTACACAGTAACGCCAGCTCTTGCCAGGACAATGGGAATACAGCAGCATGGAAATAAAAAACCAATGATGTGGCTTTTTAACCTTTTTTTTGGTCTCAGGTTTTATATGCAGATCTTTTTCTGTGCAGCATAGTATTCTATTTGAAGTGGAACTTAGCTTTTAGTTAACACTGAAAGTGATAAGTTGTCTAAAGCCCTGTTTAGACAGACAGAGCTTATTTGGCATCTGCATTAAGCTGTTTGACAAAATGTTTTGAATGTAATTAGTTCACATCAAAGGTACACCACCTTTGGTGGCGGGTAAGATGGATGAGAACTAAAGATACTGAGATCAGCATGACCTGACTGAAGGCCTTGCAATTTAAGATTTCACTATTTTACGTATTTTATTATAGTAGGTATTAAAAAAAAAACCCTAAACAAAACAAAAACATCAACAAACAAACAAAAACAAACACAAAAGAAAACGGGGAGAAAAAAAAAAAAGAAAAATTGAACATTCTAGCACAGGATTTTTTTTCAGATTTTCTTTTCTTTACTAGTTTTCAAAGCTTTTCCTGTGTCTCAATTGTACAAGCTCTTCACTTGTCATGCTCCTATTGTACCTCCAGAGAACACAGTCACCTCCTAGAAAGATGATTTTTTTAGTGTGGCAAAAGAGATGTGCAGAAACATGTTGTATTTAAAGCCCTATTTCTGAGTATATTTCTGAGAATATGTTCATTAAAGTGATGCATTTCCGCATACTATTCTCCTTTTGGGTCCATATTTGTCCAATTTACATGTTTCAGTTTGGGGGGTTTTTACCTTGTACTGTTGGGTCTGTAAAAACCAGCCTGAGATTTGAAGGCTTAAGATGAGTTCTTGCATCAGTATCAATAAACACATCAACTAGAGGGGCAAAGAGGCAAAATATGAAATTATCTGCTAACATATATTTTACTTTTATAATATCCCCTATTACTATTGTTACTTCCATTATTCAGTGTGTATCTTCTATTCAGGCCTACATCTGTATTAACAGTAATAGCAAAATAAGAAGTATTTCTTACTTTACCAGTCAATAATCAACACCTCTGTTTAATAATAGGGGAATTAGAGGAGGATCGCTTCCTGGACCTCCTTTCTGTTGTTGAGTAGCTATGGTGGCATCAGCAAAAGTTAAACACAGTGAGCATGTAGGCTGAGTTTCTCAAAATGAACACCACTGCTGGACACCAGACTTGGAAAGAGTGGTAGAAGAAAAGTATTCAGCACTTTCTGAAGATAAAGTGTATTTATGAATAGACTTATGATCTATTTGATCTAGTTGTGTGAAGCATCAGCTGAGGTAAAAGAGCTCAGCTGCTGCCTAGTAACTCCTGAGCTGCAATCATTTCAATTGCATATATAAGCCCTTTATTTTAAGGTTGGTACTTCAAAGCAATTATTATAGCCATCTTGATATGAAGATGCTCCAAGTAAGTTGTTAAGTACACATAATAGGAAACCTATGTGTTGAAAATGAGTTATGTGAATTCTTTTTTAAGATCATACTGCTCTTTTAAAAGCATAATGATTCAGGGAAGGTGGGAGAGGACTTGCCAGAGCTCCATGTAGCATTTGGCGTTTTTCCTGAGCAAGAGTTTTCTTTCTGTGGTTTGTTATATGTAATAAACACTTAATTAGTATGATTTGGGGACTGATAAGTTAAATGATGAGGAACAAGTGGTAGCAAAGCTCTAAGCTGTTCAAAAGAAAATAAACGAAATGATTTCTCTAGTGCTATTGAGAGGTGGTCTTCTCATTTCTTTAAAATTAGCTTCTTTCTTAGCATGACTCCAGCTGTATTGACTACACTGTAGATCATTCATGAAGCTAACAGCATTTTGGAAACGCAATATTTAAAGTACTTGTTGCATGCAGAGATGCTGGATGATTAAGATTTGGTATCTTAGTCTCTTGCTTATCTAATCAATGATAAAATGCTTTCGGTTTCTAACTTCAAATGAGCTTGGAGTTGCTGGACTTTGAAACCTCTCTCTAGTTGGGTGCTGTTTCTTGTTGTGGTTTTTTTTATTATTATTGGCCAAATAATAAAAAACATAAATTAATATATTTATGGGGATTTTATATAAAAAACAAAAACAAAAACAAAAAACCAAACAGCCCAAAACGAAAAATATTAATGGCATATTTGGACTGGAAAAGAAGCTCTTTAAAAGTTGTGAGAGCCTCAGAAACTTAGAGAAGGAATGTGCCAATACACATGGGGTGAACAAAGTAACCAAGGGTTCATCAGGTACATGTTGGTGTGGTGTGGGCATGCACACTCTGACTGTCTTCATATATGCTTA
>JAOEGS010020340.1:26733-51331 GCA_025447755.1 Corythornis vintsioides
CCCCTGCCTGAGCAGGATCACCTAGACCAAGTCACCCAGGAACAGATCCAGGTGGGTCTTAAGTGTCTCCAGAGATTGAGGCAGTTAAACTTATTGCTCAATGTATTTTCTCTGTGTCAAGTTGGAGAACTGTTAATTGGTAAAAATAGCCACACTCTGAGCTGTTGGAGAAGAACTAGTGTTGTTCCCTTTTCCAAGTTGTGATCACCATAATTAGAGCAACAGTCAGAGAAGTTGAAGTGGATAAGACATTCTCCATTTTCCTTTGCATTATTCTAACAAAACAGGATTCCTTGCTGTGGTGTATTTTAATCTGTATTATCAAATCTATTTTTACATTTCTGAAGAAATAGAGGTGAGAGTGTCCAAGAATTCCTTTGGAAAACTATTGCATGTTTTTTCTTGGATACTTTAGCCAAGGAAAATATCAAGAATATTTTCTGGATACTTGAAAACTTTTGCTTAAACCTGTCACTGTGATGTCTCATTCCTTTGTGTAACCCCTCGCCGTTCAGGTGCTCATGTCCTTTTGATATTTGCAAGGATGAATTGATTAATTTGGGTGCAGGAAGGAGGCAAGGCAGGGCTGCCCTTTGTTTAACCCAGTGGTGCCAGCTAGTCTGGGTCAGAAGCGTGACTAAACTCCAGCTGAGACATTTCTGTGGCTGATCAAGATATTAGGGCAACACCCAGAAAAATAGCCCAGGCTAGCTTGGCAGTGTTGTCTTACGACTTAAAGCGCACATACTGTTTTCATCTCAAATGTGTGACATGCTCGTTCTGCAGTTGGGAGTCAGGCTGAAGGACCCTTCTCCTCTTCCTCCTCCTGCTGACACGCCAGTGCATTTAGCACAGCAGATGCATTCAGGGCCAGGGGATGTGGCCATATGAGAACATGTGTGGCTTGTCCCCTCCTAGAAGATCCCCCGTGGGTGCCCATGTGTTTGTCTCCTTGCAAACTTATATATCAATTCAAAGTGACTGGGTACCAGGGTGCAGTGACTAACCAATAACTTCATATGTGGTTTCTGTTGCCTGGAATAAGACTCATGTTTCCAAGATCTGGCCCTCATGGGGGACTTCAGCCACCCCAGTGTCTTTGGAGAGAAAACAGTGAAGGGGACAAGTAGTCCAAGAGGTTTCTGGAGTGCATCAGTAACAACTTTCTGACACAGATAATAGAGAAGGTGACAAAGGGAAGGGCTCTGCTAGACCTCATACTTGCAAGAAGGAAGGACTGGTTTGTAATGTGAAGATCAGACAGCGGAGACCACGAAATAGTGGAGTTCATAATCCTGCAAGGAAGGAGAAAGGCAGGATCACATCCTTGTCCTTCAGGAGATCAGACTTTGGCCTTTTGTGGGATCTGTCTAGAAGAAGCATATGGGGTATGGTCACAAAAAGAAGATGAAGAGATGGTTGATTTTCAAAAATTTCCTCCAAGCTGAGACTGGTCCATCCCACAGGCAAGAAGTCAAGCAAGGTAGCAGGAGGCCTGCACAGATGTACATGGAGCTGCTGACTAATCTCAGATGTAAAAAGGAAGAGTACAAGTAGGGGAAACAGGGACAAGTGACCTGGCAGGAGTCAGTCAAGAGGCAGTGTCTGAGCATGCAGGGATGGAATTAGCAAAAAAACAAATCAATCTGGAGTTGAATCTGGTGATTGTTGTGAAAGGTGACAAAAAGGCTTCTACAAGTACATCATGAGCAGAAGGAAGATCAGGGAAATGTGAACCTGCTACTATGAGAGACAGGGAACGTAGTGACAAAGGGCATGGAAGAGGTCTTAAGTATTCAGTACCTTCTGTGACTCTTTACTGGTCATACTTGCCTTTAGGAATCTCAGACCTCTGAAATCAGTAGGAAAGTCCAGATCAAGGAAGACACCTTGGCGAAGTACCAGGTTAGAGAACAAGGCACTTGATGGCATGTATCTGTGAGCACTGAGGAAGCTTGTCATTGTAAGGTGACTCATGATAATTTTTGAAAGGCAATAGCAATCAAGGGAGGATCCTGAGGACTGGAAGAAAGCTAATACCAGTATTGTATGCAGGAGGGGAAGGAAGAAGATCTAGGGTGCTACAGACTTCTCAGCCTCACCTCAATCCCTGGAAAGACAATGGAGGAACTAATCCTAGAAACCATTTCTAAACACATTAATGACAAGAATGTCACTGGGGGTAATCAGCATGCGTTTATGAAGGGTAAATCACGCTTATGCAACCTGTTGGCCTTCTGTGGTGATCTGACTGGTATAGTTAGTGGATAAGGGGAGAGCAGTGAATGTTCATTCTATTAACCTTGGTATGGTTTTTGACACTGTTTCCTGGAAAATCCTATAGGCAAACTGAGGAAGCGTGGGTTAGGTAAATGGATAGCACTGTGGAAACTAGCTCAACTTCTGTGTTGAAAGGGTTAAGTGGCACCAGCTAGGGATTAGTCACTAGTGATGGATCCTGGGGGTCAGTGCTGGCCCTAGTAGTGTTTAACATCTTCATTAATGAACTAGATAATGAGACACAATGCACCTTCAACAGGCTTGGAGATCATCTGAAACTGGGAGGGGTGGCTGATAGACTGGGTAGATGTTCTGCTATTCAGAGGGACCTCAGTAAGCTGGAGAAATAGGCCAACAGGGATCTCATAATATTCAAGAAAAGGAAATGTGCAATTCTGTCTCAGGAGAATAACCTCGTGTGCCAACACAGGCTGGTGCTGTTGTGATAAAGGCCAAGGGCTGTGTTAGGCAGGCCAAGGGAGGTGATCAGTCTCATCCACTAAGCCCTAGTGAGCTCTGGAGTACTGTTTCTGGTGCTGGGCTCCCCATTACAGGAGAGGCATGGACAAATCCAGAGAAGTCCACCATGAAGGTGATTACAAGACTGGAGCATCATGTGAAGGAAGACTGAGAAAACTAGGACCGTTCAACCTGGAGAAGAGAGGACCCGGAGGGAACTTGCCAATGTACATAAACACCTGATAAGCGGAGTGAAAAAGATGGAGCCAGGCACTTTCCAGTGGTACCCAGTGACAAGGCCAGAGGCAATGAGTACAGACTGGATGGAATGCATAAGTTGCAGTATAAGGAGCACCAGGATTTTTTATTGTGAGTGTCATCAAACAATGGAACAGGTTGCCCAGAGAGATCTTACCATCTCCATCCCTGGGGACACAAAACCCAAATGGACACAACCCAGAGCAACTTGCTTTTGCTGGCCCTGCTCTGAAAAGGGCAGTTGAAGTAGACAAGAGGTCCCTCCAACCTCAGTTATTCTGTGATGCTGTAATCCTGCTAGCTGTTTGAACAAGTAATTGTTGACACTGTGATGGTCAATACTAAGGCAATGGTTGTGTCTGCCTTCAAACTAATGGTCCTAATTTGTTTATGTTTCCAACTAACTATTATATTAAGTCACAGTGCAGCTGACCTCCTGTGAAGAGGTAAGTGAAGCTTTTATTGAGGAATACATGCTGGTTGGCTCCATGCCCCTCTCTTCTGAGCTTGGATGATAAAAGGGTGCTACTGGTTTGTTTATCTTGACTTAATATCTTCTTTTGTTTTGTTGACCCTAACTCTCCATCTTCTAATGAAGCTTGAAGACACTCATGAGCTGAATTTATTAATTCTTTATTTTGTAGTGAAATTATTTACTTTTGTTTAGCCTTTATCTCTTGCCCTTTAGAGTTCACATGTATTCCTAAGGTGGAACAATAAATGGATGTTTACTGCTCTAGGTGTGTGTGAGCATTTCCCCAAAATTTAAGTTTGGGCATGGAAGTAAACCTGCTAATCCAGAATATCCTCTCTTGTAAAAACCCACAAATTGCCAGGTAACTTTAAGGAGTTCAGGCAACATTCTGAATTTACTCATGTAGTTGTGTAGTTTCTGCCTCATCAGCTGATGGGCTGCTGCTGGAATTCTTAACTTCTCATTGCTTAAAGGAGTTGCTTTAGATGCTGTTTCAGATTTTTAGAGGCACTTTTTTCTTGTCTAATTGTTCTATCCTACTAGTATTCAAAAATGAATCCAGTTATTATTTGGCTTCATTCCTAATTGAGAGTTGCCTCCTAGAGATGATGTTCCAAAATGTTGTCCTTGTGGCATGAAAGTAGGGAATGTCTTGTCATTTTTATCAACTGATGCTGATAAAACATTACTCTACTTATGCTGCAGATCTACTTTTCAACCTGTACCTTTTAAAATATTCTAACTTAGATTTCAATGCTGCAGAGTTCATACAGGCCAGAAATCTCTCTAGAGATTTGGAGACCAGTGTAGATTATTTCCCTGCCTATGAGTTTGCTTGTAAAACTTTCTTGTAGTGAAAGGTATTCCTGTACAAGGAATCTGAAGAAGATACTTTTCTGTGGGAATACTTAGTTAAAGATGACAGGACGAGGGGCAATGGCTTCAAGTTACACCAAGGGAAATTTAGGTTAGATATCAGGAAGAAATTCTTTACAGAGAGGGTGGTTAGGCATTGGAATGGGCTGCCCAGGGAGTTGGTTGAGTACCCATTCCTGAAGGTATTTAAGAACCACGTAAATGTGGTGCTGGGGGACATGGTTTAGGGACCCTGGCAGTGTAGGGTTAATGGCTGGACTTGATGATCTTAAAGTTCTCTTCCAGCCAAATGATTCTATGATTCTATGAACATGTAAGACCCCTCTCATAGTTTCTGCAGCGGCCCTTTGTTTTAATCTGTAACATTGGAAGATCATGAACATTGCCTCTGTTACCAATTTAGCTTTCTGTGTTGAATCAAGATTATAATGTGCCTTCCTCTGCCTCCACTCTGTAGGTGTCACACTGAACAGATTTAGGCCTTAATCAAAATCAGTAGAAGAACACTGCATGTAGGATTTGACTGGGAGGTGTTCTTATGTGGTATGACAGTGGAGGTCATTCTGTGCGTCACAGAATAATTTCCTTTGGAAGAAACCTCTGGAGGTCATCTGGCCCAGTGCCCCATGCTCATGTCTATGCTTTTAAAAGTGGTAACTTTCTCTTAAGGAGAGGATCACTAACTTGGAGCCAACATATGCTGACCCACTACTGCCTTTAGCAAGGTGTGGTTGCACTGGGATGGTGGGTGCAGTAATTTCTTGGGGCTTGGACCTGGCTCACTTGTAGCTGTTATGAGAGTGAGACTGTTCCAACAGGATCAAGGATGAAGCTCATTTCACACTGGTTTCTCAAAAGCTTTCAGGAGGTGATGACTTCATGACCGCAGCTGATAAACAAACCTGGTTTTTATAAAAATAGGCTGATGGTCTGGCAGGAATTCCAGCCCGTCCTTATGGATCCACTCCTGCCAAGCAGCACGGCGGCTGCTGCATGAAGGGTGTGCCCCTTCTGCTCCCTCCCAGCCTTTACATTTCCCTGCTCCTTCCCAATCAGATGGCAAATAACGTCTCTGCACATAGCATTAAGGTTGGTAAATCAGTTGTGCAAATACTGCCAAGAAAGTAAATACCATAGAAAATGGAACATTCACTTCCTTTTGTTTAGTTATCGATACAGATTTAAAGGCAAGTCACCCTAAGTAATTGTGTTTAGGTCATTAAACATGGTTTAATAATGACAATAATAGGGTGTGTCCTGAAACAGGAGGCAAAACAGCGCACCTATAATTGACTAAGAGCAGGTTATTTCTGATAACAAACCTATCTCATTTGGATTAGTTCAGAGGAGGGCAGTTTGATGAATACCTCCTTTTGGATGTAGCCCGAGTGTTCTTATTGTCCTGCTGCCTATAATTTGAGCCCACTAAAATGTAAAGATCTTTTCAGCACCTTCTTTATTTACAAAGCTAAATGTTGAGTAAAAATCTCCCTTCTGGAACAGGCTGCCCAGGGAGGTTGTGGAGTCTCCATCTCTGGAGACACTTAAGAAAAAAAGGCTGTTTTCTAAACTTCTCAGGGATTTTTAATCTTCGAACCCAGTCTCCACTGAGATGGATTAGTGAGGAGAACAGATGAAGCAATCAAAAGTGCCAGATAAATGCAATTTATCATGTTTCTACAATTTATTGCCTAATTATCCTCCTCATTGTGGGTGTATGCGTCTCTACGTGTATATTTATACAATGTATGTGAGTATTAAATGTGTTTATGGATTTTCCACTACATGTTCTATAAACTGCTGGGGGTGGCACACCTTTTTTTTTTTTTTTTTAAATAAGTGTAGTATGTGAAATCTCACCAGATGTAGCTAAACCAGAGTGTATTGCTGACATGCCAGCCATTTTATAGCAGACGTGACATACACAGTTCAACAAATCCATCCAGTCCGAGTCTTTTACATTCCTATCATGAAATCTCATAAACCTGGTAAAATGCATGATTGTTTTAAATACCGCTTATGTTTTTCCAGAGCGTAATTTTTTGCATGATTCTTTCCCATCATGTTGTTGTTACTAGTTTTGTTGCTGAACAGGTTGAGACTATATTCTCCTCCTCAGCTGTGTGGCTTTCCTGGTTGAGGTGGCTCTTTATAAGCCAGGATACAAAGTTCAGCACTTACTGGGCCCAGTCGTAATCCTTTAGTCATACAATGACTTTTCCATTTCTCAGGTCCAATAACATAACTATGACTTCACTTGTACACAGTGCTTCACCAGCTTGTTATTCTGTGTTGAACTGTGGTTTACACATTTCAAGAGGACCTTTTATAAATTTGTGAATCTTTGCAGGCAAATAACCTCATAAAGCTTTGTATTTCTGTAGAGGTAAAATGCAGTGTTTGAGATTAAGGGTTTTTTCTCCCCTCCTTTTATCCCATTCTTGTGTCTGTTCTATACAGGTGTCCTGGTTTGAGTGAAAACCGAACAGGGTCTGTTCAGTGATTTTACTTTTCAGCTCAGATTTTCTAACCGACTACACTTTCTGAAGTTAGCAGCATGTTTTGCAGGCAGTGTCTGCTTCTAGCAGTGGTAACACCTTATGTTTAGAGTTTCTACCAAGGATGGAATGCAGACCAAGGCCACTGCTAGAACTTGTGTATTGTACTGAGGGGTGCAGAAAAGTGAATGACTGCACCTGTGGGGAGGAGCGGACAGGACAGGTGACCCCAAACTGACCAACTAGGTATTCCATCCCATATACGTCATATCCAGTATATAAAGCTCAGGAGTCCAGAGGGTCGCTCTCTCACTGGCTCTCTCGCTCTCTCTTGCTCTGGCTCTTGTTTGCTCTCTCACTTCGATCCTGGTCCTGAAACCCGGTGCCAGCATCCAGCTCCTCCACAGCATTGGTGATGGTGATGTAATTACCATCAGGGGGGTTGGGTTCAGTACTGGTTTTGTATATATGTGCATGTATTTAATTATTATTTTAATTCTCATTAAATTGTTCTAGTTTCCTTTTCAAATCACTAAGTCTCCCTTATTCCTTTTCTCTCCCCCTTTGAGGAGGGAGGGGGGTTAAAAGAGTCTGTTATCTGTCAGGGCTGCCCTGACCCTAAACCATGACAACAGGACTCGAAACCTTGAGGCACTTTGTCATTTCTACCCATGGCCTGTTTAAAACTTTGTTTCTGGGAGAGTAGAGGCAAAGTTGTTTCCATGTGGAAGCAATCTACTGTGCCTTGTTTTTAATCCATCCAGGTTCCTCTTGGAGTAGTTAAATAAGAGTGCATCTCATGGCCCTGCTAAGAATGTCTCCATGTAGATGGGGCTTGTAGTGCCCACCTTGGAGGGAGGTCCACCATAGCTCTGGTGGACAGCAGCATATAGCACAAGGAAAGGAGCTCTGTCACATCTGTCCCTTTGAAATGAGTTGGGCCTTGCCTTGGAGGGGTGAGCTGCATTTACAGAAAGGGCTGTGTTCTCATATTGTACTGAACCAGCAGGCTTTTTTGAGCCCAATATTAATTTTGCTTTTCCAGAAAAGGACAACAGGAGGCATTTACTTCAGATTAATTTTTTTCCCTTTGAAAAGTCTGAATTCTGGTTTATTATTTTACTGTCTTTAATTTTAACCCTTAGAAAAAAAAATATTCTAAAGAGGAGAGAGGGAATGATGAGAGTGCCAGTGGCATCTCAGCCTCTTCATCCTGCTTGCCAGTCTCTAGCCACCTTCTGCCTGACAGACTCTTCACTTGGCCCCTCAGGTCAAGGCTCTGGCATCAGTCTTTCACCTCTTAGGAAAACAAAGTTGGCAGGGAGATAATGTTGGATTTAACATGATCTACAGGATTGGGGTCAAGGGTGATCACAAGGGCTTTCAATCAGTAGATGTTCATTTGAGCGTGTCATCACTGCTGGTAGTTTTCAGACCAGGGTTGTGCTTACAAGCTGAAGTGACAGGTGAGAAACCTGCTTTTCACAGCAGGCAGGAAAAAAGCTGTTGTGTTCTATAGCCAGAGAAGGATAAACATGGCTTGAAAACAGAGGTAAATCTGTTGCTGGCCTTTGCTCACTGGGAGAAGGAGAGTGAAGGAGTGATTTCCTTCAGCCCAGCAAACACGGCGCTGTTTGTGGAAGTGGCTGGGGTGACCCCTCTGATTCTTTTTGAAGATGTATTTCCAGCTTAGAAAAAGATGAGGAAACCAGCAGTGATGGCAGTGAGCAGAGCCAGAACAGACAGTGCAGCACGGGCCTGGAGCCTGGTCCAACCCTTGGGTGGAGAGTTGGTGTGGGTGTCTCTGGCCAGCACATGGTGCACCAGGCTGTGCCCAGACAGTGACGTGTCCCCAGGGCCACCCTGGAGATCGCCAGATATGAAATGATAGCAATAAAACAACTTTTCTCCCTTGCCCAACTGTTTAGTTGAGAAAGTCCAGGGTTCATAAGGACTTGTTGCTTCTCAGGACAGGCCATGGGAGCCCTGCATGTGAAGGAGGAAGAGGCGGTAAAGACATGTCTCTTGCTCCTCCTTCCCCATTGTAAAACAGTGTAAGAGTGATGTCCTCCCTACTGCCACTCCCAGAGGAGCCGGTGGGGCAGACCCCAGTATAACCCTGCTGCCATCAGTGCTCCCAGCTGCCTACACATCCCATGTGTGGTTTGTTGGTCTGCTGCTTTCGGTCCTTCACTTTTTTCATATTTTCTTGTAAATATCCCTGAGGAGAGAAAACTAATACCCTTCCTGGAGTGGTTTCAAGCAAACTAAATCAACTTCAGAGCTTTTTAAGTCTTGTGGTTTGGCTTGGTTAGGGAGGGGGGTGTTTAGGTGACTGTGGTGGGAGATGGAAACCCAGTGGGTGTCCTGTCCCTAGTCAAGAGAAGCTGAGCAGCACTGTGTTTGCTGACACGTGCTGGACACGCTTGACTGAATGTGGTACAACACTTCTGCTTTTGGCTGTGCTCAGGAAGGCAATGGCAGTGTCCATCAGGTAAATTCCTCTGTAATCTAATTCCTCTCTTTGTAACGACTGGAGACCTGCCACTTCATCCGAGCAACAAATTTAGGTAATTGATCCCAGTGTATAAGCCAAGGAAACGGAGGAATACCAGAGGCAGAGAGTAAAGAAAACAGCAGCAGATGATTTTGTGTTGTTTCTGATTTTTGTGTTGTAAGAGGGAAGCAGTTTTCCACCTGGAAATGGAAATGTTGCAAGTTGGAAAGGATCAGCTTGAGTATTAAAACAGCAGACTGCAAATCAAGGAGGTTGTTGCCCTTTTTGACTTCGGGTGTGTCACTTAACCTTGTACTTGCAGTAATAGAAATGGTCGGTCCCATTGCTACTGAGGTGCAAAAGCATCCTTCATTATCTGAAAATGCAAGTAGAAAACCCCTATAGATTCTTCTTAATCGTACAACCACCAAATGCTGCATAACAATCTGTTGCAGGTCCCACTCTCATAGTTAGCCTCGGTCAGGTGTTAAATCCACTACAAAAGAAATTAGTTAGCTGCAAGTAGGGCACTGTGTGAATTTTGTTAATAAAACTCTTGGGCTTCTTTGAGGAGGATTTTTTGGCTTTGTTGAGCCAGGCGTTAAAGTCAAGAGGAAAAATAATAAATCCCTCAGTTTTGTTTGTGTGTCACTACGAGAATGACTCCAGTGCTTTTCCGTGCCACATTAGTAGCTCAGGAGTGGCCAAAGGGCAGCCAGCCCTCTCCTGTCCCTGATGCCACCGTGACGCTGCCCCGCTTACACTGGAGTTGTTTGCATGTGGCCTCTGCTCAGTGGCCCCTGCGCCATGCAGCAGCCAAGTGCTCGGTGACCTCCTTCTGCTTGCTCTTCTCTATGTGTCGCATTAATGGGCAGGAGGAAGACAGGAGTTTGGCCAAGCACAAAGAAAAAGAGAGGGAAGGCGGGGAAAAAAAAAGCCTGAAAAAAACCCAGCCTGTGCTGATGCTCTGCCAAAAGCAGACAGAGAATGGGAGCTGCAACCAGGGTGGTCAAGAAACAAGCTGGCGGACTTTGGGTCAGTTGCAAATCATGGCAATCTCCAGGCAGCTCAGCCAAGAAGAGCTTGTGTTTGTACTGGTTGTGTGGCTCCACATACCAGAAGCGTGGCTGTCCTTTTCTCTTGGGATAATGACTAGGTGGAGCAGCTCAAGTAATGTGCATGATATTCTTGGTGTGCCTAGCCAGGAAAAACAAAACCCTGAAGAAGCGTGCTTGGTTGTAGAATTCTTTGTCAGGTTTTATTAATGGTGTGAATTGCTGACAGGTGTGAGATGCTCCAGGTAGATGACAGTTTAGGGCTTCCAGCCCTGGGGACCTGTGGGAGTGCATTGAGGAATCAGATTTCTTTTTATGAAATGGGTGGAAGTTTCTGAGGACAGGTGATGATGGATGATGCTTTTGTCACCCTGTACCCCAGCTGATACAATGGGCAGGAAGATTGTGGCGACAAAGAAGGGTGAAGCATTAGTGTTAAGATGTGGTGGTGTTATGCTTTGAGATGTGATAATACCTAGTCATGTGGTTTGCAACCCAGTTTCCATGATTAACGTTAGAGCAATACAATAGATACCCCACCACCACCCCTTTATCACTTGGCATCTGAAACATATATCTTCCATGAACTCACACGTAAGTGGTTTTGTTGTTTTGTTGTTTTGTTTTGTTGGGTTTTTTTTTGTGACAGATTGCATGTTAAAGCACTGAAAGATGAAAGCACCAAATATTTGCTTTAGAAAAACACAGTGAAAGATTCTCTCATCCTCCTTACTCAAACTGCATCAGCCAGAATGCCATTAACAAAAATGACTCTGTAGTTAAACTTATTGGCACCCCCTGGGCATCATTAAGCTGCCTTTTTTTTTCCCCCATGTCTTTTGTAGAGGGAGAAGGCATGAATGAGGGAAAGTTAACATAGGACATTGGTGGTTTGTGCTTGAATTTGTCTATCTAGTCAGTAAAAATAAATCTTGTAAGAGAAATACCACACCGTTACCAAAAATAAACAATTGTTGGCCTCATGAGCGGTGACTAATTTTATACCTGCCATGAATCTGCTCCAGGATCTCTGAGGACAACAGTCAGCCCCATAAGGCAGTCTGAAGCTTATGGGTGGATGTGCTTTAGGAAACACGTCTGAAAAGGTATCTCACCAGTAACTTGATAGTGAGAGCAAATGCTTAAAAGTAGCAAGTCTCCCTGTTAGCTCCTATTCCTGCAGGGCAACATCCTGTGAGCCAAGCCATCCTGATGATAATACTTGATTTAGATTGATGGTTTCTTAATATACTTAATACACTTTCTCCCTCCATTTTCTTAATGTTTATCTGCCATGTTCAGTTCAGACCTTACCTCAAACCTAGATAATAATACTCAGTTCTGGAAAACCAGTGTCTGATTCAGCTCAGCAAGAGGCAGATTCTTTGGTATTGGCCTTTCAAGGGTGCAGGTGGAAGCTGTAGAAGGTTTCTTTGTTAGGGAAGGACCTCCTTCTCCCTGCATGGTCCACCCCTGCGTGCCTGGGCTTCAAGGCCAGCAGTGATGAGTTGTGCAGATATCCACACTCACATCTAAAACTCTGAAGGGGTCTGACATGTTTGATAAAATAATATGCAGAGTATTGAAACCAGCATTTTTGGATTTTTTTTTTAATTTTTGCTTTTTTGTTTGTTTCAAAACTTTATAGATAATATGCAGCACTTCAGAAAATGAAGGGGGAGTATAAATGTGTGCTTTTCCACTAGTATATGCTTACAGTTAAGTACACAAATCTGAAACTTGAGCATTGAAAAAGAAAAGGGAAAACCCCAGACTGCGGATGGTTTTGCATCTGCTCCACATACATGTTGGCTGCTGTGTTTACCACATATGTGCTTGTTGGTGTGTTTACTGCTTCTCTCACAGATAATTACTTATTCAGCTCAGCTGACCAATGTGTTAGTGACTGTGCACATGACCACAGCCCAAAACAAGTATGATTTTGATTTTATGGCTTATGTGCTGATAGGCAAATTTCATTTCTGGAGATGCTAAAATCATTTCTCAACACAGAGCCCTTGCTTGAAGTGAATTTATGTGTTGTCACAAATTTGTCTAGATACTTATCACAGACTAAACCTGTTATTGAAGTAGTTATTATTGACTGGTTTTAATAATTAGAAATTGTTTGAGTTTACTTGATGTTAGAGAGGTGGATCCTGGGTGCATTTTCCAGTGTGGGGGATAAGTGAGACTGTACATTTGGAGCAGTCCTCTCAAAGTAACTCCTTTTTCTACACCAGTGCTAGAATAGATTCAGCTTTAGTAAAAAAAAAAAAAAAGCGCAGTATTGGATGGTGGCCTCCTGGGACTTGTAGGCCTTGCATTTGAGTCTATGTTAGGTTTGGGAATGCACCTTGGATTTGAGTGCAGTAGTAGTGAAAAGTTCTGTTAGGCAAAAGCTTTTCCTCCCACTGGTGAAGCACTTTTGTCACTGAGTATCTTGAATAAGGCCGTAGAAAGAGATTGCAAGTATTCAAGTAGAATCTTAATCTGTCAGTACTGGTTGGGTGGTTAATGGTTGGACTTATGATCTTAAAGATCTCTTCCAACTAGAATCACTCTATGATTGTGTGATCATGTCCAGGAGCTAAGGTAGTGGCAGAGTTAGGGCATGGACACACAGCTTTTGTAGGCTTTGGCTCTCTATTCTGTAGAACTAGTGGTACATATTTTGCTATGCATAATCTCTTTTTATTTATTTGAGTTCTTGAGTTAGTGTCCACTTAACCAGCCATTGCGTTATGGCTCATTAGTTTAAGTAGGTCTAATCTCTATATTTGAAAGGTGTATGTGCGTTACTCCTTTCAGGCTGGTAGAAATACAGGAATAGTCCTCTTCTTGATTAATGGTAGTTTTTCCTTGAATAGTGGGACTATCTACTGGATTAACTTCAGCAGTGTGAATATCTAATGGTTACAGAGGTCACTTGTTCCTGTGCAGATCACTAGGTGTGTAGAAAGGAGAATTTTGTCATTACTTCCATCTGCAGTTTCACCATGTAGGGAAAGGACCTCGCTTAATGATCTGATTTTTTTCTTTATTGGGCTAGCATTTTGGTTAGTGACTTTTTTTTAAGGTGGGTTTTGGTGGCTTTATAATTTTACATTCTGATGGGCAAGATTGTTTATGACTGTGACTGGAAAGATGCCCCTTTGCTGGGAGCTGTAAAGTCCTCTGAGACTCCCATAAGCCCTTTCTAAAACCAGAAGGCAACATCACACTGGTGACAGCCTTCTCCCTTTATGCCAGAAGGTATGGCCACAAGCTAAAAGAGAAGCCAGGGAAGTGAGGAGGAGTCATCCCTCCTGGACCATGCTGCCACAGCCTGGTGCGTATCTGTGTAGCAAAAGGATACTGTGGTTTTGATAGCAGCAGGCTCATCCAGGTCAGCACTCAAGACAGTTATGGGATATGGCAGAACTCCACCCAGCTGGGTTGTCAAGCTGTGAAAACTTATCCAGCCCCACAGGCTGCTGAGATGAGTAGATGCTAAAATCTGATGTGAATCCTCCCAGCTTTGTGACTGGCATAGCGAGCTCACTGTCTGGATACCAGGGATGGATGTGAGTGTCCTTCAGCTTGAGGTGGTGTATCTTCTTCTGGGTTAGCTCTTCATGTTGGGAATATGTTCATTCAAATAAAGCCCCATGGTAAATTGTTCACATGGCTTATTCTCATTTGTAGTAGTGAATGTCATCTGAGGGATGGAGGTATAGAGAGGGCAAAGAGCTGGCTGAGTCAATTTTCTTCATTGAAGTGGAGCCTGATATTGCAGTCCTTGGGAGCTGCTGTGCTAGTTCTGCACAGAGAAGACACAATGACAATATGAGAGGAAAACTTTGTCTGATTTGTACTAGAGCAGCCATGGATCAGGGGAAAACCAGGAGAGAGTCACACAGGGGTAGTCAACGTGACTGAGAACCAAAGCCTGTCCTCCCACTCTGCAGCAGCCTCGTCCAGTGTGCTGGGCAGGTGTCACCTCAGCTCACATGGGACTAACCAGACAACTGCCCTGGTCCACTATTCCAACAAATAGCCTTGTATCTGAGATGCAGAGGTGGCAAATTAGTCTCGAAAATAGCCATTCAGGGTCAGATGATGCTATTCCAGTATTTCTAAGCCACCATGGTTTATTGTTCAATCTTGGACAAATAACAAGGCCCTGAGGATTTGCTGATTGAAGATGCAAACTGTAGTCTGCTGACTATAGTTGACATTGTTGTTCTTGCTGCAGATTTGTAGGATGGTCTTGTGGGGAACACTTAAGCAATGTAGTTAAAAGGCTACTGGGCTAACTTAGAAAAAAGCCCCGTTGGCTGTTTCCAACCAGGCAGGATAGATTGATAGTCTTGTAATTTGAAGACACCACAGGGAGCACCAGCCATGACTTCCAGGGCTTTGACCTGAGAGCTGGCACTGGAGCCGTCTGGCCTGGCCCACCATAGAAGTGGAAGAAGCTGCAGAGCAGGATGGGTGCTAACTCCAGAGTGTGATCTTAAACCACCATCAGCATGTCTGGCTGTGGACTGAAGGGTTGATATATGGATATAGGTCTTCTGCCATCTTGGTGGGGGTAGGAGCCCACAGCAGAGGGGTGGAAGTGGCAGCCTTTTGCATCAATCCAGTGTGAATTGCTGGAGGTCATGAGTTAGAGCTGCAGTTCTCTGCTCTACAATGTGTATAATTAATTAATATTCTTTTCTCTCTGTTTCTTCCCCTATATTAGTAATGGAAGCTATACTTTGTAGAGGTACCCACCACTCTCTGAATTCAGGCTCTCCTCCAGTAGAGATAATCCTCCAGTAGATAAGTGATTTAAAAAAAAAAAAAAAAAAAGACAGCACACATCAAGACATCTTGATTCTAATTCTGGATTTGTCATGTGCAGAGCAGGAAGAGAATTCTTGAACCTTTTGCAGTTGTAAAATGTTGAAGAGGTAATCTTAAACCTGCATTGATACTCTATTACCCATTTTAGCTCTTAAGCCATTTTTAAGACTCTCAGTTCACTTTGGGAAACAGAATTGGGACAAAGTAAAACATAAAAGGACCAATCAAGCAAGATCCTGTAGTTGTTTCTGATGGAGCGTTTTCCAAACTCTGCAGTTTGGCTGGGCTGGAAGCTGGAGGAGGCTGTGGGGACAGTGCCTCTGCTCAGGACCTCTGCCCTTTGTGGAAAGGCAGCAAAGTGCTCGCTCAACTTGGAAACCCTCTGTGGTGCCTCCAAGCTCTTTGTGGGTGGGTGGCTAAGGTTGGGGCAACTACTCAGGTGTGAGTGGATGCTGTTGGGGGAAGGAGCTGCTCCAGTGTCATTGTGAGCACACTCATACTCTTGTTCTCCAGCGTGAAGGGTGTGGAGAAGCTCAGCAACTACAGGCTGAGGTGCATCCCATGCAAACATGCTACATCTGTTCAGCAGCAGCTATAAAGTAAATTAAGAAGCTTGGGGGAGCGATTCATTTGAATTCTAGGGTGAGAGTATGGCCCAGTCCTGTTCATGTGGCAAGCATGTCTCTCCAGGTGAAAAACCACACACGTCTGTAGTCCAGACTCTTGCCTCCTGTGCTTGTTGTTGTGGTGAGCGTCATCCCCACTGCCTTTTCCTTGCCATCAGACATGACTCATCTCTTCCAGAGTGATTTTTCCCAATAGCATCTGAAGAGACACTTTCTAATTTTATATCTATTTTTAACTTCCTAGCAGGGGTCAGTCAATCAACATTGCCTGGAAGACAAGGCTGCTATTCATGTAGAGTCTAGGGTGCTTGTGTGACTGCAGTTATACCTTTCTTAGCCAGCAACTATCTACCTATATAATGGTTATAGAAACCTGGCTGCATGCTTAGTAAAGAGAGTTCCTAGTATTAGGAATAGTGATAAAAGGTTTCTCACAGCCAGGATTCCCTCTGCTTTTTATGAAAAATTGTATCTGCAAAGCTCATTCAAGAGGAAGGCAGTTGATTTTAGACTCCACCCTGTAGTATTTGACCCATCAGGTCTGTAAACATGAAATTGGGGATTGAGTATAAGAAAAAGTGAAAATAAGTTGTTTTCTATTGCACAAACTTCAGAGCTTAAGCTAAGCAGTAGAGGTGGTGGAGAAAAATGTTTTTTCTGATACAAGATGTGATAGTAATACAGGCCAGATCTGCTTTAAAGAGTTTTGCCAACACGGCTACATTGGTCAAGGATATGAATAAGTGTGGGGTTTTTGTTTTGTTTTACACTGCTGTAGCTGTTCAGGCAAAATCCCCCGTGATTCCATAGTTGCAATTATGCCAGTAAAACTGCGCTTTTGATGATATGGTTGATTTTGCTCACTGGAGGGCAAAACGTTGCGAAGCCATGCTGGCAAAAGCTTGCTTTCACCAATATAAATTGTGTGTGCTCCAAGGATATACTTTGACAAGCTTTTCTTTCAGTGCTTGTGCCAGGTTCAGCAATCACCCCCCTACGCACACTGTCTTTGGGATATGGTTTTGTGCTCTGGCTGACACAACATCAGACTGAAGGCAGCTGAAGGGAATGGTCTCACTGTGGCTCTGCTGCGTTTCTCCCTAACCCAGTGCTGGTTTATGAATCCTGTCAGCTCACTCAGAAAGCTGTCATGGCAGATAACTTGGCAAAGAAGGGCTTCTTCTTTTCTTCTTCAGTTATTTTTTTTTCAGTGTGTGGATTTAGCCTCCCAGACTGGTTCACTGTGAGATCAAATGAGCCAAGGTGGAGACCGCAGAGACCTGCAGACCTGGACTGCAGCCCATGGTTGGACCTGCTTGGGCAGATGATAAACCGGGCTCTTATCTGTGCTGCCATGATTGGGAGACCAAATCAGAGAAGGGCTCTGGGTTAAAAATAACCTCGCCTTGAAGCAGACAGACCAAGGGCCCTGTCTGGGGTTAGTCCCACCGCCTGGTTCACCATGCACATTGGCCACCAGCTGCACTGGCAAGATGCAGCCGAAGACAGGGTGCAGGGATGAGTAGCCAGGATCGGTGACCTGGCGTGGCTGCCTGGAGAAATACGAGACGAATTATGGTTTTAGAGTACTTAGCTCACTGGCAGAGCACTGCTGGAGCAGGTCTATACTGGGAATGTCTCGCACCACAGTCTAGGAATGCTGGATTAGCCTTAATAGTCTCCATAGCACAGATGGAGCTTGTGCCGTCGGAGCTGCATTTTTGTGGTTTCACACAGCCCATCTTGGAGTGAGACAGTACACAAAAGCATGTCTTTGCAGGTGGAAGGATTTCTACGAGATCAGCTGTAGGAAGAGTTGTTCATGGGTATTTTCTTTATGGATATTTGAGCCTTCTGCATGGCCCCATAGCATATGAGTCTGCTACGTAAATAGAAAGACACAAGGCTTTCCATTGAGGACCATATTACAGGGTAAAGGCCTAAGACTGATTGAAATCAGCAGCTTCCTCTTAAATCCCCATTCCTAAAGAAGAAATACTATTTTTTTTTCTTTCACTCATACCAAGGAAGCAAAAGGTGAATCCCAAAAGCTAATTAGAGCAACATCAAGAATTATTAAGATCCATGAGCAGCAAATCTTGCATTGAGAGCAACTCTGCTGTGTGTAGTATGAACTGTTCCCTTTAAAAGATATGATTTTGTTTTTTCAGGGGTTGTAATTGTTTTAAAATTCAGTTTGTTGGCAAGGGTAGGAGAAAGTGGAGCTCCTCTCTCTTTAGATAGCCTCCAGTATTTGAATACCTCCTTCTGTGAAATGCAAAAAGGAATACTTTAGTTCATGTCCTGCCTGATGCTGTCTTAAAAGAAATGGACAAAATGCTGCCCTCAGGGAGAACGGGTTGCAAAGCTTCTCATTCTTTGTTGGGGCCAGGTTTCACCTAAAGTATTCCCACTTCCCCTGTTTGCAAACCAAAAAATGTGCTTTAACCAAAAGTAGAGCTGTGGGGCAAGTGCTGGGCTGTGTTGCAGATCATCCAGTGCATCTAACTTTGACTTGTGAAAACAGTACTTCTCACTGCCCTCCACCCCATCCATCTGCTGGAAGGCTGTCTTGCCACTCCATGGAGAAGGGGCTACATTGCCTCCCTGTTTCTGAGCTGTTACAGGTCAGGAGGGTATGGCAGTTCATCAGGTTAGATGCCAGTGGATTATGCTTGAGATTTCCTTGAATATGGTGGAGATGCAGGGCAGGCAGCAGAGCCTGGTATTGTCCTAAGCTGTGGTTGTTTTCCTCCAGCAGAGGCAAGGGGCTGTGAGCATCCTTTATGTCAGGAGTCTCAACAAGGGTGACTCATATTTTGCAAGAGTGAGGCCTTAAGTAACTCACACAGTAAAGGCTGGAAGTTGGGAGAACCCATATCTCTCCTTGCTTTTAAAGGACATTTGATGATTCAGCACACATATGTAAGCACACCATTCAGTCATGCAGATCTCTGCAGTTGTTGGGCATAATAGGACATGTTGGTATACTCTTTCTCAGTGAATAGAATTAATCCATCAACACAATGAACTAGAATGTCTTTTGAGCCCTACAGAAGCTATCACGTTAAAACAGGTTTATTCACTTTTAAAAAAGTCTTATGTAAAAACTGACTTAGAGCATTCATTAAAATCAGAATTTCTTTGTCCTTGTAAGACATTGAGGCTCACTAAGAAAAGCCTATTGAACGTGGGTTTATTTTTCAAGCGTGTGTTGTACGTTTGATTCTGAAACCTTTCTGGAAAATAGCTCTTCTGTTTATGTAGGAGCCACGTTTCTATACATTCTGATGTATTTTCCTTAAAAATATTGGTGAAATGCTATGGAGGCACAAAGTTCCTCAATACTGTATTAATCTTGGCATGTGATCCCATAACCACATCACTTCTACCTTACTGACATCAGCTCACGTCCTCCAGAAAATGGGAGTCTGAAGCGAATGATATGACAAGAACATTGTAGGAGTGCTGCCTTTCTTCACCTCCCAACCACTGGGTCAAACTTTTGCATGAGATTTGGTTAAGGCTGGAGATGTGCCACAGAGATGCTTTGGCAAGTGTCTTAATGCCAGGAAGCAACAAGATGAGTCTTGAACAAAGTCAGGTGACCAGATGTAAATAGCTTTTGTGATGGTAATGTCTTGCAAATTGTTGCAAAAAAATTGTCTGGGTGGAAATCTACTAGGAGGTCAGAGGGTACTCTCCCTGATGTGTGGGAGCAGTGGCCACCGCTGTACCTTCTTAGTTGATCACCTTGCATGTTTCTTGCAAGGTCAGTTTCAACCTATGCCTAATTCCTTTGCAAAAGAAACAGATGTCAGGACTAATTCATTTATATCTCTACATCACAGCGCAATGTATTTTTTCACTACTGTAATTTGGTTCCTGTAATATATTCACTTGCTTTTTCCCTGTAGCTATTATACAAGTATGAATATCATTAATCTCCATCCCCTCAGAACAATTGGACTTCTGGGGGAGAGAGGAAATGGGAAGAAAGAGTATAGTAAGTTGTTCTAGGTAGCAACTGGGTTTTTTGAGCATATTTAAGTATTACACATCAGTTAAAGCTCAAAGCTTTATGTTATCTGTAGAAATACCTGCATTCGGCCTGGGCACAGCTGGGTTTTGTTACGCATTGTTATTATCAAGACAAAGAACAAGAGAAAGATTGGATTTTCAAACAGTGAGTTCCTATTATTTGTTTGAGGTCAGACACATAATTTAGTTAACTAGTTGGCTTGTGGAATGTTGATTCCAGATGTGTCTTCTGGATGGTGCCCCACTGCTGGCCAAATGAGGCAAATTACATGATCTTTCTCATGTCTTGTGTCCTTTCTGTAAAATGGGAATGTTGGCCTTCCCTGACTGGCAGAAGTGTTGTGAAGATGAGTTTACTTAGGATGGGAAGATTCTCACATATTGGGGGGGTGGTTTAAGGAGGAAGGAAGGATCTTTGCAATGCCGCCCTCCCAAGGTGAAATTGTCATTTAGATCCTTAGCTGTTGGGCAGTTTCTAGCTCTAGACTGCCTCCATGCTTCCTGCGTGTAGATACAGCATCAGCAAAAGTGTCAACACTGGTGTCTTTCTGGTAATAGATAGTCCATCCAGCTCAGCACAGAGGGGTGATGTAAGAGACAATAGTACTGCCTTTGTTTTCCTTGGAGAAGGGTTTGTAGTCCAGATTTCCTTGACAGCCCCATCTCACCACAGAGAGCACCGGTTTCTCTGGAAAGTCCTAAACACATTAATTTAAGTTGTTTAAATATTTTTAATAATCACTTAATATACCTGAAAACAGATGTTGCACAGCTATATTTCACCCCAGAGCAAAACTTAGAGGCCAGGTTATAAACACATGAAAAGAACTTTAAACAGTGTTATAGAAGACTTGGTGAAGTTTGCTGGTGCATGTGCAGATAGGCAATAGCGACTGACATTAGACACACAAGACAGCACATGTGTATGTGTATTCCTTCTCTGGAAAGCTGCCTTAAAAAAGGTCCATCCCAAGCTTTAATTTAATTTTCAGGTTGCTTTTCAAGATCCTTGTTCACTGGTTTATTTTGGCTTGTGTATATTTATGCACATTGTATTCAGAATATTAAAAAAAATAATCCAAAGTACATGTTAAAGCAGACAGGTTTTCTTGGTTTCAAGTTGAATTTGAGATGAGAACAAGTGGTAAAATTTGGATCTAGTTCACATTCAGAGCATTGTCTGGAGATCTTCAAAGCCATGTTTAGTTTGGCCCATGTCTAGATAGTAGTCTGTAATAACACTTGTTTTCAGCTTGTAACCGTCATTTGGCTTGGGCTCTCTAAATTGTGAAGCAGCTCATTCAGAATTTGAGTCAAGTTGTCTGAAAAGCTTTTACTTAATTATTTTTTTTAATTAACAAGACACTTCCTAATTTCCTTCTTCTTCTGTTCTGTATTTTACAAGGAGTTGTGATTGTTCCATTTTTTAAAATCTGCAGTGCTTGTGCTTGTGCGGAGGGCAAGTGCTAGAGGGGGAGAAATGGGCACTGCTCACTGGTAATTTTAAAATGGGAATAGTTGGGAATTTTGGTATATGGGGGTGTGCTCTAGAAGGCCTTCTTGATACCTCCTGATCTCTTCTGCTCCAACATGGTCTAATCTCACCAGATTGAGGATGTGGATTCCAGTTGAGGGCTTTCTCCTGTGGGTTGTGCTGGGGTGTTCAGCTAAGTACTTGTCCACCTGCTAAAACCCAGTGCAGAGTGTTATGGCAACACCTCAACAGCTTTGAGTGCAAGTATGAGCCGGTTTTTTTTTTCCTTGTATTTATCAGTTGTAATGACCTAGGTCAGATGATTTATACCATTTGCTTATCAGCTGACCTGAAGTGCTCCATCTGGTCCCTGCTTGCCATGCAACATCCCGTGTCCTCTCCACCTTGTCACTCCTTTCACTTTAATTCACAAGTAACCATTAAGGAGATCACTGCACGTAGCTCAAAATTGAGGGGTTTATTTCCTGGTTGCTAACTGATGGAGAGTTTTCTAGATCAGAAATTCAAGTTGCATAATCAACTTGTAACCATAAATACACACTCTTGAGACAATATATTCTTTGAATATTGATTAATGGACATGTTCTCTGTTTATGGTCCCTACTTCTGTGCAGTGAATGGAAAATATATGGTTGATATTAACATGGAGATCTCTGTTGTTTGCTGATGGGGATATACTATTACAACCCAAAAACCATCCCCCCCCCCCCCCCAACAAAACGAACGAACAAAAAACCTCCGAAGAAACACCAAAACCCCTAAATTCATATACCGAACTTCTTTAGTGAATTACTGTATTACAGAATTCTGTGCATCCTGTGTACATTTTTCTTGTATTTTTAATAATTTTAGCTGTATCACTGCTGGTTTTTATCCTACACCTATTAACTGTTGCATCTGTTTAAAGCCAACTCATGAGGACATTCTCCAGGTAACAATCCCCTAGTAAGTCTTTCAATAGCAATGCCCATTTTATCCAGCACTTAGCAGTCAAGAGAAGGAAGCACCAGTAGCTTACATAGTTTCAGGAATGCCTAGCATGCTATTTTATTACAAGAAAAACAGAAGCCTAACTCTGCAAAATGTCAACATCTGAATTGGTAACACAGATATTTTTTTATATGTTGTTGCTCTGTGGATTTAGTTTGACTTGTGTGCTGTGCACCACTAATGAGAGCAAGCAGGATACAGCACCTGCCCCTAGAATCCATATAGAAAAAATACAATGGAGGAAAAAATAAGTGTGGAAAGTGAAACCATTTTACTCTTCACCCCCCTCCTTCCCAACATCAGCTTTTTCAGCCACATATAATACTTGTGCTAGATCAGACTTTAAACCCCTCATTTAGCCATCATTTGTATTTCTGAAAACTATTAATTTAACTATTATATGGAAAGCCAGTAGGATTATAATTTGAAATAGAAATGCATGTTGGTTCCTTGGCTTTATAATGACATGTTTATCTGCACCTCTAATGCTCTCATTGGCAAAGTCTGCACTTTTGCTTAATATGTTTACTACAGAACAATTGTTTTGCGTCAAAATTGCACTAAGGCACCAGCATTATGTCATCTGTGCAATTTGTATTCTCTCTGCATAACCCCCCACCCCAAATGTTGTATTTAAATCTGTTTGTGTTCAGCATGAAATGTGCAGTAATGGTGGTGTACTCGGTGCATATTACTATGTAGCTTCAGTACCGTTAGGTCCTTACTGACACCAGTCTGTAGGTTAAGAACACTTCAATTGGTCTAATTTGCAACCTGATCAGAAACACTGACCTGGTTAGTCTTTAACAATGAATGTGTCTAATGATAACTTGTAGACACCCTTAGTGAAGGCAGTGATGTGTATACACAGAGTCGGTGGCAGCTACGCAGCCTTAGAAGGTCTCAGGCTGCCTTATCTGGGTATCGCCTTGTCCTGCATTTTTCTGCAGCATGATGCTTTGTCACTTAATGATACCTGTCCATCAAGCCACACTGATTGAAATGAAGATAAATTGATTTGATACAAACAGGAGTTAGATGACTCACTGATATAATTAGGCTGTCGGAATAGCTTAAGTGTAACTCACCGCATTTTACTAATGTTAATTATATGGTCTTTTATATGGGGAACTTCTGTTAATTTTGTTCCCCACAAAAGGAGAATGCAGCCATTTATTAATTGTGAGATGGCTGGTGGCTTCATAGAAGCTGTTTTCTAGAGGAGAAGGAGGTATGTTTACTGAATTTCCTTTAAGCTGTCAAAAGCCTGAAATTGATAACAACTTAAAAGAATCTAAACTGTTAATAGTTTACATTTATAATTCATCTAATGTGATAGTTTATAGCTTGAGTACCAAATATAGAGCGTAATAAACCAAGATATTTATTGCACATGGAAACGTGCTGAATAATGAAACAATACTAATTGCAGTTTAAACACTTTTTGATATGAGCTGTTTCTGAGAGAATGTTCCAAGCATAGGAGATGAGATATTCTTCATAATAAGGATGCAAAACCCACTCAAAATATTTTCAGAAATATAGATAGCCTGTACATCTATGCCTATCATTTTTTCCTTTTTTATTCTTTTTTTTTTCCTCCCTTTTTCCCCCCTCCCTGAAAATTCAGGGTTTTATCTTATGTCAGAATTGATCACAGGAGTTGGTTTAATTGGGAAATTCATTTAAAATAGTTTCTAATTGGCATCAGAGAGTTGAAAGTTCAGTACAAAGGTGAGATCTAAGCTTTCTAATTAGATTGAATGCAGTATGACTTAAAGAATAGTCTTGATAATTACAGAATTTAATGCAAAAATATATTTTAATGAAAAACGGTGATTTTTACAATGAGAAGCCCTGCAATTCTCATTCAGTCTTTCATCTTACCTTTCAAAGAGGAGGTAGATTGTTTTCTGAATCTGTGTATAAATTTTATGTTTAAACTTTATATATTTTTATTAAAACCTAAGAATATTATGTTTTAATCTTTTCTGGATGAAGCCGATAGGTCTGCAGTTTTGATGCAAAACCTTATTTTAGGCATTCAGAATTTTCTTACTCAAGTATAATTTTCTCTTGCATAGAATTATATTATGAACTCAAGTTTTCCCTCCTCCCCTCCCATTTGCCCCCCACTCCCCCCACCCCTTTCCAAGTTGTTTGATGCGGCTGAAATTGAAGGCTGAAGTAGAAGGGGCCACTTAAGTAGTGAAGG
>JAOEGS010020342.1:0-22964 GCA_025447755.1 Corythornis vintsioides
ATGACAGGACGAGAGACAATGGGTGCAAGTTGGAGCACAGGAGGTTTAGGGTCAACACAAGGAAGAACTTTTTCTCATTGAGGGTGCCAGAGCTCTGGAACAGGCTGCCCAGGGGGGTTGTGGAGTCTCCTGCTCTGGAGACACTTAACACCCTCCTGGATCTGTTCCTGGGTGACTTGGTCTAGGGGATCCTGCTCTGGCAGGGGGTTGGACTAGATGATCTTCTAGGTCCCTTCCAACCCCTAATATCTGTGAATCTGTGTCACAGCATGGGGATATTTAGACAAGGAAACTACCACAAACACAAGCCAGTGTAAACACGTACAAGAACCTGTAAACTACGGGAAACTTCCATCTTCCCACGCTCAACGTGCCATCTCCTACAGAGAGACTTCCCCCTCTCAGTCACCTACCAACACAGCAGCTGCTTCAGCTAGAAGCAGCACTTGGGTAAATTCAGCTGACTTGGATATTTTTTAAGCTGCTGAGTCGTCAATCTGTTTTCTCCTGGCCAGCTGAGCGGGGCGAGTCCAGCCGCCCTCAGAGCCGGGGGGGCTGCGATCGATGCTTCGGATCTCGCCATCGGAGGGGACCCCGGGCTCGAGTCCCCGCGGGGGCCTACCCAAGGCCGGCCGAGGCTCCTATCGCCGGTGCGCTGCTGCCACCTGCCGCTGCTGCCACCTGCCTCTACCCCGGCCCCGCACACCCCTGCCCCGGCCCCGCACACCGCCACCTGCCGCTGCTGCCACCTGCCTCTACCCCGGCCCGCACACCCCTGCCCCGGCCCCGCACACCGCCACCTGCCGCTGCCCCGGCCCCGCGGATTCATCCTCCCGCCGGAGTACCCCCGCCCAGTAAAAATCACGTTTCAGTGCAGATGGTCACTCACTGAACGCTAATTTCAACTGAGCCTACAAGCCCACACAGCCATTTGAAATTCTTGCAGTTCCCAGCTTCTCTCTGCAGTAAAACTTCTCAGGAGAGCGGGAGGGCTTTTTCATTTCGGATAACCTGCTTTTAAGCAATAGAGAAAAAAAACACCTCTCTGAATTTTCCCCCCCAAAAATTGTGTAATTAAGTGGCATCTTAACCAAACTGCAGATGCTGAAAACTAAAGTTTTCATTAAAACTATGCTTTATTTAATCAACTGCTACACTACTGCCCAATGTTTACCACACTAATTTTTCCTCTTCTACACATTCAGATACTTCTCATCTTAAAAAGTTAATAGTACCTAAGTGTAACTGCTTTCTAATGAGCTCCCAGCGGAGAGGCCTCTGTGACATCTCTCTTGCTCTAGTCTCACTCAAAGGATTAAATCCTCTTTAAAAATCTGACAAACAATTTTAAGTTCTCTACTTCAATCTTACACTGACATCGCTGCTTTTCCAGCAGGAAAAAAAAAAAAGAGCAGCTTCCATTGCCAATAAACAGATGAAAGAGCAATTCCAGGCTCTGGCGGCCGGAATCAATCCCTGCCGTAGCAGAGGAAGACAATTTGTTGTGATCAAGGGAAGCAACTGAATTAATGGGAAAGTTAAGCACGTGCTCTAATATAATAAAGCAGATGGATGAGTACAGAGATCTTGCAGCTCCTGCACTGTGGAAATCACAGGTGTGGGGAAGTGTCTGAGCCACCCCAGCTTTCTGGCAGCACGTGGTGAGCACCCGTGACCAACCACGATGCTGTGGGCAACCCCTGGCATGGAGGAGTCTCCTCTGTGGGTTGGCACACTTAACCTCATCTATGCACTCTCACTAGATATTCTTGGAATCCCCTAGATGTCACAATTTTAGCTGAGAACACAGAGGCTTTGATCCATATTTATGCCATCAAATCATCTTTTCCTTCCATCTCAGCAACGGCTTTGGTCTGAGCATCCACCTCGGGGGTTTAAGGGAAGCAGCCTCTCAGCTGGCAGGGAGGCATTGCTGATGCCTTGGAACTCTGAGCTAGCCATGGAATTGGCTTGGATCAGAATGGCCCCAGATTCCCCAGACTCTGGAGCTTTTCTACACTTGCAGCAACTTAAATCACACCTGAACTGAGAGTGGACAAAAAGCCAGAGACAGTGAGTTAAATGCCAGTGTACCCACCAGAGCACCCTGACTGTTCTCTAAGTAAATGTGTGATTGTTTCCACTGCATAACAGCTTGAAGTACAACGTGAGAGGAAACCCAGCAGTGGGAGTGATTTCAGACCTCATACAGAGAGGAATCACCAACTGGACTGGGCACAGATTGAGTCTCACCACGTGGCCCTCAGAGGTGACATGGGATAATGGGATTCCCATTAGAAAATGCACACAGGGTCCATTGCTCACTGGTACCTAGCAAAACACAACTAACAGCATGGAAGTGGCTAAAATGTCAGGAATCCTGAGGAATAGGGAGATACAGCACAACAGAGATCTGAGAAAGGACTAAACTAATCATCTAGGCCTATGAGATCATCAGCATTTTAATCTTCTGTATAAACAACTTGAAAATATGAAGTATGCAGATGTCAGTGCTCAGAAAATAAAAGCCTCCCTTGAAAACCCACTGCTCTGAGGTGCATACAGAATCAGATTTACAGTGGGGATCAGATACACACCAGATTTGGTCCTGATTCCCTGTTGCACATTTGTGTTAAGAGATTTCATTT
Source organism: Corythornis vintsioides (assembly GCA_025447755.1). NCBI lineage: Eukaryota > Metazoa > Chordata > Aves > Coraciiformes > Alcedinidae > Corythornis > Corythornis vintsioides. The sequence continues at coordinate 2,649 of JAOEGS010020342.1, forward strand.
TATTACTAATTCATTATCGTAAGTGTCATCTCAGTCAAGTCAAATCACTTCATTAATTAAAAGGGACTGGAAAGGTCCTTAGCTACTGGATTCCACCAAGGCCCAGGAGCTGTGCTGAGCTGAGAGGAGGTGGTGTTTGCTGCCTGTGTCCTGCAGAGCCCTGCAGAGCCCCAGGGCCAGCCCAGCACTGGCTGCTCAGAGCCCCCCCCGGGGAATCCTTTGGAGCTCTGACGGAGAAAGAAACGTTCTCCTGGTAGCTCAGAGAAATTAGCCACGAATTAAGGGAAGCACAGTTGTTTTGGAAGCCAGCCAGGAGCAGAATGAATAGGCCATCTGAGCCTCCAGAGTGTTGAATCCCATTTGTTAGCAATTCTTTATGAAAGGTTTCCCCTCCCCACGCCAGTTCTGCCCAAACTCCGCGGGCTGAAACCAAAAATCCTTCCTCTGCCTTTCAGCCAGCTGGGAAAAGGTGAAAAGCACTGTCTTTCCTCAAGCAATTTCAGAAACTTGCTTCTTATTTGTACTCCAGTAACCCGCTGGCCCTCTGCTTCCTTTGAAACTCACATTTCCCTCATGTCTCTGCTGCCATGTAGCAGGGCCACTGACACAGATGGAGCTGCACCAGACACGAGTTTGTCTCCATGTAATTTCAGTCATTTTGGCAGAATCTTGTACAGCCTTTCACTGCACGTTTAATCACTATTATCCTGTGCAAATGGAATCATCTATCTTGTTGCCACAGTCCTCCTAGCATCAGAAGCTTTGCATGTAAGTTTAGTAGCAGGAAAATGGAAGAGCTTTTGGACATCTCATCTTGAAAAGCTGTAAACTCACATTTTTTACACTAGACAGTTTAGTTCAAGTCTGCCTTGCTAAGGTGAGTTTTTTCTTCAACTTTTAGTGTCCAAGCATAGGAATTGGGGGGAGCAGTTGGGAGGGGACACAGCTGGGGGGGACAATATTTGTTTGTTTCCAAATCATGACATCAAATTCTGGGTTTTTTTTCTTTCAGAGTTGTGTTACATTCACCTGAGGTATCATGTTTCCCTTCTCTGAATGTAATATTTACTATGGTTTGCCTTTATTATATTAGTGTAATCTCTGGACCAATAAGACATTAATCCAGCTTGATGCTTTGTATGCTCAGGCTATGCAAATCAATAATTTGTTAATAATATTTATAAGCATATAATTGAGAATGTGATTAGGTTTAGAATCATCAGCTAGCTCAAAGGATCTGGCTTGCTGATGGTGACTACTTGGAGAAGTAAATGGGTTTTTTAATCATTCATTCAGAACATGTTGATTTTGGTTCTAGGGGAGGTTCAATCTGACCTTTCTTGGCTTCTCTCCTGCAGACAAGTAGGCAGTTTTACAGCTTTTTCTCTCTTGCAGACACATACACCCCATGAATTTGCAGGACTGAGAATGAAATTTGTGTGATTTAATTATTAATTGTGACTGGGAAGAATTTTCTGGTTTCTCTAAACAGAGGCAGTCAAGTGATTATTTGGCTACTTCCTGACTTCTCATTTGTTCTCATTATTTTCAAAGGCCCTTTTTTAATTGCTTCTGTTTTGAAGAACAAACAGCAGAATTTTAACAAACATCTCTGCCAGTCTTAATTCTAATTGCAGTATCATTTCATCATTTAGCAAGTCTTGGCAAAAATACCCCACACATTAGAGCACACACAAGAATCTTGTAAACAACTAGTCTGCCAGGCATCAGCTCCAATTCATTTTCACATGATTTGCATTGTCTGATTTCATTAACAATCAGCAGATATCCATTCTAACAGTCCACCTTATAAATGGTCTTTTTCTCTGATGGAGACCTTACTAGTTAGTCAGGTAGGACCTGTCCATATGTCACTAAAAGAAAAGCACACGATTTACCAACCACTTAAGGAGAAGGGAAAAAATAACATATTGCCTTTAAGCTATTTCAGAGCTTTAACTGTGGCTGTGGAATAAGACAATAGACACAGTCCCATGGAAAGCTTCCAATAGAAATCATTATTTCAAAGCATCTTTTCCTAGTGGAGACAAAGCATCATGGAGACAAATGTTCCACACCTTTAGCTGATGGAACAGCCCAACCTGCAGCTGCATTACAGGCTACGGTGCCAAACATTCAGAAATCCCTGAATTTTGCCTTAACCACCCGACTTCATGTTATACACAAGACATGTAAACAAACCCCAGCCTTCCTAGCATCTCCTCCTCAGGTCACAGGAGCATCTCCTCACAGTAAGAGTAGGCAATGCACCTTTGGAGAGAGTTTAAACCACACTGACACCAGCTCTGCAATGAACACGAGCAGAGGCCACAGCAGCTGGACTCCCCCCAGTACTGAACCAGTTCAGTCTCAGCTTGTTCTCATCCTCACCCAGAAAAAAATGCACCCAGCCTTATCTTATCTCACTCTTATCTGCTCAATGTACACTCACAATGCCAGGCTCTGTACCACAAACACTGTATTCCAGCCCAACAGTGCACCATAGGCTGCAAAACACCAAACATTTCTACTTGTCTGGCACACTTTGTCAAGTTTCCCTTTTAATGTATATGATGTTTTCAAGCTAATCCCCTTCAAAGGGCATTTTGTGTGGTTTGCTGTTCTTCCCCTCCTTCTTCCCTCCATTGGAAAGAATTAGATTGACTTGGGAAGGTGTTGATGCTATTAATGTGGTTGTTATTTCCTGATCATTGTTGCAGAAATAATTATGAACCAAGCAACGCTGTTTTCAAGATATCAGAAGTACCCCAGTGGGTTAGATGCCCCACTCCTCCCAGTCCCCTTTCACAAACACAGAATGCTTATGACATGCTTGTGCAATGCCAGGAACAAATGTCACTTGGAACCAGTCAGAAGTGCTACACAAAGTAAAGGTTTTTCCTTACAAACCAGGGCAAACACATCTGCCTTCGCATGGAAGGGCTGTGGCACACGAGCTGCACACTGCAAGTTACCGAGATGGAGTATTTCAAATATTTTGATTTGAAAACATACATTTCAGTCAAATACAAAACAAATCTGAAAGCAAATAAGAGGTTCAGCTGGGAAATGGACTGAAGAATACTCCTGAAGTCTATAGAGACTCCTTAAATTTCAGGTTTTTACCTTTTAAGGGTACAAAAGGTAGAAATATTTTCTCTCCTTCAGCAGTAGAATTCAGGTAGACACAGAGCAGTCTCAACCTCCTTAGCCAAATCAAAGGCATCCCTAGGAAAGGCTTTTTGTGTTTTCTCTTTAACAAAGCTGAAGCATTAGAGCCTTCAGGTGGATCCTATCTTTTCTGACAATTTATACCCTGCTGAGGGCAAATCAGAAGAGCCCCTTGAGCAACCAAATTTCTGCATGCATATTTTATCCTCCTTATACCATGAGTGCAGAAAGAACTTCAGAACTTTTATTATCAAGTAAGACTATACTATGATAACAAACACCACACATATAGCTGTGAAGGACCTTGATAACAGGGGGGAAATCAGAACATTCAGTTATTCTACCTTCAATAAACAGCACAACTCTTTCCTCTGTCTTCAGACAAGCAGTTCTGGAAGCAGGAGGGCAGATAAATTTTCCCAGCACTTGTAGCCAAAATTAGTAGTTCCAAATTTCTCCTATGGTTCCTAAGGGCTCTTGGCTACAAGGACCCACACAGGACCCCTCACCTGACCTGGAATGTCTCTTCCCCTTGGTAACTACACTATACACTACCCATGCTAAAAGCACACACAAAACACCAACAAAAACCACACAACAACAGACACAAACCAACTGACCAAAAACCCAACAATACACAACCAACAAAAAAGACCCACCCAAAAAAAACCCAAGAACCACCACGCAAACAAAACAAACAGAAGCACCTATTATCTGATTGTTATTTGAGAAGAAAATCTTGTACCAGGTGACATTTAGAGCCTCTTCCAGATCCCTGTTTGCTCGCAGGGCCCCCTCATCAGTAAGTCCAGGCAGTTGAAGTCTAAGGCCTGTGGTTTGGGCACTGTCATCACTGCAGCCAGACTGATGTCCCAGTTCAGCAAGGCACAGGGAATGGACAAAACCCTCCATTCTATCACTTCTCAAAGCACCTAAACCCAACCCTTTCCATGCCCTCAGGGTGCCCACACTGCAAATGCTTCCCACCTAGGTGCCAGAAATGCTAACTGCCCCACACTCTCACCCAAAAGGCTGTTCAGGTTCACTAAGAAACCAAAATAGTTCCATTGAACAGCTAAAAAGCAATTTTTCTTCTCATTAGCTTCCTTCCCCCCCTTTCTCCTTCTGTTTCTTTGTTTCTTTCTCCTTCATGCTGTAGCAAACTTTGGCAGCAGTGCAGAATGCTGATGAGACACAAGCTCGCAGGGTGAAGGCCCAACTGCTATTTTTGGCCAGCACCTGCCATGAGCTTTCTCCTCTGAGGACCAAGGGAACCTGCTTTTCAAGCTGCCTTGAAAAGTTTAATGCTTCATTATGACTCCTGAGAAGGCAAGTCTCACAAAACTAACATCCCATTAGCTACGAGCTTGACCAGCCAAGCATTCCCAGCAGTAAGGCCCCAAAGTGGCTTTTCCCTTAACATTACAAAAACCCTGACAAAAGCATTTTGATTCCAACTCAAAAACAAGATCAGCACCCTATATGTAAAGTCCTTGTTCATTTCCTTTGTCACTGTTTGGGTTTTTTTTCCCCACAAGTGTTGGTTATCAAGTGTGGGGTTATCACAAAGGAAATACAGGCCTTCAGTCTGTCTCTGATGGTCTCCTGCCCTGTCAGAAGGTATCAGTCAGCACCCACACTGGAGGCCTAAGATGTATTTCACAGAATCATTCCAGTTGGAAAAGACCTTCAAGATCCAGTCCAAACCCCAAAGCATGCTGATCTCCAATTGCAAAAGCCTAATTCTGGGACATTTGAGGCCTCCTTGTGTGTGAAGATTGACAAACCACCAGCCCAAAACCACTGCTGCTGTTTCTTAGGATCATAGAATCATTTAGGTCAGAAAAGACCTTTGAGATCATCCAGTCCAACCATTCACCCTCCTCTACCAAGTCCACCACCAAGCCATATCCCCCAGCACCACATCCATATTTCTGAACATTAAGACAATTTTTTTTTTAATTTTTATTTTACTTAAATACATTCAGAAAGTACCTGAGTTAAGTTGAGCAGTAATTCCAACTTTATGCTGCCTGATGTCAATTATTATTTGAAAGAGGAAAAATCTGGAACCACTGGTAGAGAAGGTTTGTTAAAGGTGCTGTTTACCACATGCAGCTCCTACCTAACCTTTCCTGATCACTAACTTACTTCCAAATAGCACCTCAGAAAGGAAAGAAACACCAGAAAAATTGGAAGGTGATTTCCAGAGACAAAGAAGTCAGCACCCATTCACTCATCTAAAAAGGGGCATCTAACCCTCTCCTCCTTTCTTGAAAGCTTCTTGATATTCTGTTTGTTTCTCTGACATCTTTATCAGGTCCCTGGCTACCCCTGCCCCAGGGAGGGCTCTCACCGCTGGATTCTCTATTTTGCTTTGTTAACCTGATGAAACACAGCAGCTTAACAGAGTGAATGACCAACAGGGGAATGTGCTTCATCCTCCAGCCACCTCATTTGAGGAGTTTAGTCAGCACCTGTATCAGAGCCGTTTTAATTAAATAGGTCACTAAAGGATCTTCTTTTTACCTTGAATAAGATGTGGTCAGGACTTTATCTGAGCTGAAAGGTCTGAATTTCATTAGGGCTTTAAAGTGTGGTTTGTTTTTTTCCCCACCAAATAAAGCTAGCACCCTTTGCTCACCACATCAATACAGCTATTTCCATAAAGTATTGATTAGAAGTCATTATAATCACAAAACGTTAATTACACCAATTAACTCCCAATCTGTTTGTACCTTAAGCTTGTTTGTTTTTGTCATGGAAGGTTACAGAAAGAGTGAATCAGTCCTGGCTTCCTCCCTGGGAACAACTTTGGATACACTGAGTACTCTCATCCTGTAAGTACCAATTTTTCTGCATGACCAGGCTTTTTCCCAACGTTGTTTCAAAATTCCTCGTGCTGTTCTCAAGTATCCCACAGGGGTATCACACAAACTCTTGGCCTCCATCACCAAGCAGGTTCCTTACAGTCACCCCGACCTGGGGTTTTGGAAATAATGGACAGCAAGAAAATGTTCTCATGTGCTCTCCCATCCTACCAGATGAAGTGATTTTGTGGGGCTGGTACAAACTCTGGAAACCAGATCCTAGAGTGTTACTGCTCCAAGTTCATTCCCCACCTTCCCTCCTACAGAAAATGTAACCCATGGATGGAAATGCCTCAATCCCTGCACCACCACAGCTTCTGCTCCCAAAGATGGCTGTGCCACCTTCACTCTAAATACTTCCACCCAATTCCACCGTGTCATTTTCTAGGGGTGTCAGCAACCCCCCTCCTCCTATTGCCAAGAAAAGCAAACTAACCATCATGCCCCTATTTTCACCTCTGCCCCCTCATCTTCCTCTGACTGCCCGAGCAATCTGCTTTCCCTCTTGGAAAAACTCCAAAACCAAATAAAACAAGCAAAGGAAAAAAAACAAAATCACCAACCAAACAGAATTTTCTCTGCTCACTAGCACAAACTTCACTACAGCTGCCTTGGGCTTGAGATTTTTAAAGGAAGGACAAGAGAAGCTGCCTGTTCCTAACCTGGCCATTGCTCACCATGGACTCTCCAGGTAAGGGCAAGTGAGAAGAGGGAATTTTGCATTTTCTTTGTACCATTAGGTAGAAGGTACCATTAATTTAAGTGTCAGATCCACAAAGTACAGAGAAAGGAAAAAACTATATATAAAAAAACTATTCAAAACCTAGGGGGAAAAAAAATTACTTTGCACTATACAGACCTATCCAGGAGCAGCATGTAAAGAATATGCATTCACTGGAGGCAGATTTTAAGTTACAATAATACTTCTTATGACATCAAAGTTGGTGCCATGTGGGCACAGACAATAAGTCCATTTTCCCCATTACTTTTCTTAAGCTGCCAGTAAAGAATTATGATCTTTTTACAAAATATTTCTCGGATCAAAATACTTGGTGTGCAATATTTAAGGAGGTATTATAAAGCTCTGTTTAAAGTGATGATACTGCCTCAAATTAAATTAATAGGCTGATCCCTGAGTCATTCAGGCCTGCTTACTGCAGTGCTTGGTTTGGAGTGGAGAGATGGCCAGGTGTTTAAAGGCTTTGCCACTACCTGAATAGGAAAAAAACCCACATTTCTGCAATGTAATGTGGCAGCCTCATTATCAAAAGCACCCAGAGATCAGCTGGAGGAGTCCTACATCAGGACTGCAGAATTCAGAACACAAAACTTGCCCATTTCCCTGAGCATGCTGAGCATCCACCAAAGGCTAAGATGATATTTGTCAGCTCCAGGCAGCACAGCCACTGCTTTAGCAAACCTGATTACTGATCCCTTCAGCCTTTTTCACATTCACCATGCACAGCAGATATCTGGACAGATTAAGTCTCCTCCACTGGATTTTCTGCTTTCATAAGTTGCAAAGTTCTGAGAAAACCACTGAAATGAAAGGCAGCCACTGAGGATATTTTAAGACAGATAACACAACCTAAACCCCACTGAGCTCCTCTGTCTTCCCCCACATGGATCAAGCAGTAGCAGTGATAGGGTGCAAAGCAGTGGCTTTAAACTCAAGAAGGGGAGAGATTTAGACTGGACATTAGAAAGAAGCTCTTTACTATGAGGGCAGTGGACACTGGCACAGGTTGCCCAAGGAGGTGGTGAAGTCAGTTAATAGTTGAAGTCCACAAACAGAATACTTTAGAGGGTCATGCAACAAAGATTGATCATGAAATAACTCTGACATCAGAACACCCTCTAGTTAATGTGGTTGATACAACAGCAAAAGACATTTTCTACATGTTTCAACAAGTTGGGTTTTGTTTTTAAACCCAGAAACAGATTAACTGTATAAAAATCACACTGTTGGGTGCCAAACTCACAGAGCTGGCTGTCCTAAGCTAACCAGCACTGCCAAGTAAAATTAGCTCCTCTGTTGCTCATGGTAAAGGGCAGTAGAAAACAGGGAATGCAAACTGCCCAGCACCAGAACTCAGAGCATCCCGACAGCTTTAGCAGCAGACCTCTGTATTGTGAATGGCTAGAAAGGGAAAGGCAAAGGTTATTTTGTTTAAGGTAAATAACTTTGGAGACTGCTATGTTAGAATTAAAAATGTAAGTCAATGTATGATATTAAAAGGCAATTAAAAAAACCCCAAACCTAAACCATACCACACCCACCTTCCTCTTCAGCCCTTTGGAAGGGATTGTGTGTCCCACAGAAACTACCTGGCTAAAAGCTCTCACATCCATGCTCCCAGCACTGCCTGGTGACAGGTGAGAGGCTAGGGATCTGGCTGCCAGCCACACAGAGCTGCACCCACTGCTCTCCCCCTCCTTCCCTCTTTCCTTGAGGAGCAAGGGAGGCAGGAGCTGTTAAGAGCCCCAAGGCTCCACTGCAGTGGCACTGGGGAGCAGCAGCAAAACCTCAGGCACAGCTTTGGCCTTTCACCCATCCCCAGGGGCAGGAATCAAACCTCTTCACCCAAGGGTTTTGTCTTGATGCACCCCCTTGTTTCTGTGGGCAGACACCTGCATCAGGAGCACCCAAAGCAGCAGGTTCTGTCTGCTCAGTGCTGGAAACAGTGACCATCCATCAGGGGATGATCACAGGCTGCTTTATGAATGAGTCAGGCTGCAGAGCTGACCCAGCTGGGAGCCAGGGCAGACGTGGATATTTCATGCAGGTCAGGCAAAGGGAGCATACGATTTTCTGTCACCATCATTTATGGGGTCCTGACCTCAACAGCACCTCTCTCCTCACAGAGCCCATGACTTGTTTTCTTTAGTAATTCCTGTGAATTAGCTTCTTTGCTTAGCTGTCTAAACTAATTTTTATCACATGTAAAAGCCTTTTCACAAAGCAACAGAACAACTTTGCTTCTTACCTTTAAAAAGATCTCCTTTTTCCCTGTGTATTGATACAATTTCAGAGCGAGGACAGTTTTACATAAACTATTTTCCACTCCACTGAGTGTTATGTCGCTCTGCATGAATATATTTCTTGGTTGATGCAAAGGCAAAATATTGCTGTAAATGCTGTATATTCATAAGTGTTGCTCTCTGACTTTAATAGATTCGTTCTGGGCATACTAGCAACACCAAGTCTTACTGATGGACCTGTATGAAGCTGCCAGCCCAATTTCCTCTGCTGTCCCCAGAATCCTCACCTGTGAGCCAAGGGGAACAGACAATCACCAGCTCCTCTGGGCTTCAAGGCAACAAAGTGATCCAAAAGGAGGGAGAAGCTCCAGTGACTTGAAAAACTCCAGTCAGTCACACAGCATCAGAAAAGGGAATTTGAGACTTAAAAGCAGTGAGTGGGAAACAGAGCCAGCTGTGGATACAGGCAAGTTAAACAGGGAGAGCAATGCCCAGTCCAGCCAGTGTACAGCAGCTGGGAGCTGCTGGTGGCCTCATCCTGCCAGGGGAGCCCAACACTGAGAGTGCAGGAGGTGACAGACAGCAGGACTCTACCCAATTTAGACTTTTAAAGTGCCATTTGGCTCACATTGGCACACACATTTTGTTCTCTTCTACAGTAGTTTCAGTCTAAATGTTGGGTAATTGACTCCAGGGTTATATTCTGAGGGGGACTAAAGATCAGTGCTGCCTAGACTTGAGCTGGAAGAGGCCCAAGAACACTAGCAAGAGCTACATATTTTATCCTAACTTTTCAGCATGTTGGGATCAATTAACCAAAGTGCATTAAATCCAAATGCTGGGAGTCTGATTCCTCATTAACATACACCTAACCCAAGATTTCCACAGCTTTTTAGAATTTATGATTGCTGATGTATTCTCAATTAACTGTCCAGTTTGTACCTGACTAAATCTAATTACACCTTATCACTCCCCTCAGTTTCTGAAGCATCACACAAAGTTCTCCCTATTTTTATAAAGATATCTATTATCACAGAAACTGAATTTTGAGGTGCAAGTTTTGTCACTTTCCGGAACAAACAGCCCATAAAACTGTATTTTCAAGCTATGCTATATTTGTTCTGACCAACTGCCAAATAAGAAATAGCAAGTAACACATTTTGCCACCTTCAGTCATGTAGACTGTATATTATATAATAAAAGAGCACAAGCTGAGGATGGCTTCAGGACAGGTTCGTCCAACTTCCTATTTACCCATGGAAACTGTCACATTTTAAAAGCAGTACCACAAAAAGACTCATGTTATTATTTGAGCTACTAGTAAAGACCAATCTTGCATGGTTAAAACCCAAGAAATTCAGCTCTGCAGCTGTTTTTAGGGTGTTTTTCTCAGTAGAAAACACATCACCTCTCAGTGCAGTCTTCAGCCTCCAGCTTTAAAGACCTTCAGCCAAGTTGCACAACCTGAAGGATCATGTTGTGTTACTTTATTCCTTCAGCAACACGCGAGTCTTTTGTTTATGAACCAGATGGCGGCTCAGAAGTGTTTGCTGATGGGATGTTAGTTTGGAAGTTCCCTCATAGTGTTGGGAGGCACCAATCCGGCTGCCGAATTGGCCCGAAATGGAGAAGGGGAGTCATTAGCACTAAGTGTTGCATACTTATTAGGTAGTTACTGGCACAGAGGCAACAGATCATCACCTTGACTTTGTGCACAGGAAATTTCAGCTTTTTCCACTTTAAGTCCTCCATCACCTCACTTCACATTATCTAGTGCTGAAATCTTTACCTCTAATTAATAGTGGAGCTGCAGAGATTGTGAAGAAGCTGCTGCCCAGCCAGCACATTCTGCTGTCACTACTGAAGCTATTCAGCTGGGAAGAGTGTGCAGATGTGCAGGCTGGGGGGCACAAATCCTGACCAGGGCTCCAGAGCCCTTGCCAAGTGAGCTGAGCTCAGCCCCTAACCACCACTGCTGCCCACGGGCCACACCCATCCCACAGGGCTGAAAAAGAATGAGGAGCCAGGGGTTTTATTGCCCTTAGATTGGTATTAGGGTAATTAGCATTGGAATACAGACTTGAGGTTTAATATCCACAGTCCAGCAGCACTATTAATAAATTAGAGATGAGAAAAGCCTCAAAAATAACAAAAATGTGAGGATACTCCAGCACCAATGTGCAGCTGAACCTGCACTGACAGGAGAAGGTCAAGGTGTAAACTGTGGTCACCATCTCCAAGTACAGAAATGAGGAACAAGTTTTGGTAACAAATGTCTTGACAGGCAACACACAAGAAGTTCTAGTGTTGGGAAATAAAAATTAAACATAGGTAGACAAATATCAGACATGAACCCTGCTTTTTATTTTCATATTACCATATGTTGGACCTGACCAGCATCTCAGTGTTTCTTCCTCACTAGCTCTTAAAAGGGGGAAAAAAGCCCATTTTTTTTTTCCTACTAGTTTTCCAGGACAGCATGTTTTCAGATGAGTTCCAAGCTGTACCTTGCATACAAACATCTCTGAATCTCTCTATTCATGCCATGCCTGCTGGCATCCCTTTGCCATAGCTTTACTGCAGTGGTAGCTGATGTTCTCAAGACTTTTTTCTAAAACAAAAAACCAAACTTTAAATCCTTCTCTAGAGAGGGCTGCTGCAACAACGTTGTTAGTTTGCATTATTCTCCATTTTGCTTCCCAGTAATCTTATTTCATTCCTCTGAAGTTTTGCACTGGGAGAGATGAACAGGGAAGACTTGTAAAGGAAATCTTTATAATCCAATCATTTTTATTAGGTTCTCTGACCCTTTCCCTCCTCCCTTTTAATTATTAACAAAAAAACCAGGGTCGAAATATAACAACTTGTAATTGAGTAAGCACAAAATACCTCTACCTTCCTTAGCCATACAGGAGATACCTGCAGAGGGGTTCTCTTAACCTGGCATTTTTACACAGAAAAAAAACCCAAATTAAGTGTTATGGGCACTTGCAAATAACTATCCTTGCTCCATCTGCCCTAAGCAGTCTTACAAAACAGGTGAATACCATAGGTAAGGAAGTCTGCACTACAAATAACCATAAAACAAGCTGAAAATACAACCTCCATCAATCCACAGTCCATGCAAATGCTTAATTTTTCCATGAGTTTCCAAACGAATGAGGTTCTTTGTATTGAAAACTAAAACCAGCTTGGCCTTTGACTTCATTTGAGATTACTCTTCCACATTAATGTCCTCAACTGTGTTTCTTAGAGGCTTTGGAAGAATTAGATGAAAAATGTTCAGACAATACACAGACAATATCCATTTGGTCTTTACACATTTCCACCCACACTTAAGGCCAAGAAGGCAGAGAAGTATTTAAAGTAAGCACACATTCAAACACAGGCACAATGTGCCTCAAGGAGAACTAAAGGCATCAGTGGTAAAATGGTATTGAGATGTTGAGATGTATTGTCAAAAGGAAAAAAAAAAAGAATATACACAAAGCTCAGGAGCTCAGTCCCAGCGTGCACAGCCTACACAATACACTGGGAGCCACAGCTCTTCTGCTAACAAGTTTTTCATAGTTAGTGTTCCTCGGGAGAAGCATTTAATTAAACACAGAGATGGAGAGAAGCTGCTTACCACAATCTGAATTCCATTTTGTTTTGCATCCCCTGTCAATGAACATAAATTGCAGAGCTGTTAAAGACAGAACTCCGTCAAAGTCACTCCCCTCTTCAGCAAAGCAGAGGGGAGTTGAACTCCACACTTATTGACACTGCAATCAGCCAGGATCTATGACTGCAGTGGGCAGCCACCGATGGGATGGGCTTCACCAGCTCAGGGAGCAGCAGAGCCAGCAGGGAGGCTGGATGGGAGCCTGGGGAAGGCAGCAGGGCACACAGAAAGCAGCAGGAGCTGGGGTGGCTCCTCAGGGGCTCTGTGCCCTCCACAGCCCACAGGCAGGGTAGGGAGAGGCCTGTTGCCATCAGCTGGCACCGTGGGGGTGCTGCTCGGGCTGGTAGGAAGGTGCCCACTCACCTGCCAACCTGCCTGGCTGGTGATGCCACACTCAGGGTTCTTACACCAGGAATCTCCACCCAGCCAGGTGACAGACTCAACTCCTGGTGCCCACCAGCTTGTGCTCAGCCTGGCATTACAGTCCATCCTCATTAGACAGACTGCAGCACAGAACAGAGCCCTCGTTTCAAAGGGCTGGGAAATGGCAAGGATGCATCTTTGACAGTGCCAGCATCTGGAGGCATTACTATTTTAATATTGACTTGGTCTCAAGTGTTTTCTCTTGGAAATGTATTTCTCTCTCACCTCCATCCAGAGCAGATGAGGCAGCAAAGCACTTCTACAGATTCAGTGCTAAGTGTGTGTTGCAGAACAGTCACTGCCAGTGGGGAAACTGGGAGCCCCAGCAGATGGGAGGGTAACACACTCCACCTACACTGTCACATCAAACGGGACACTCAACAGAGGAAAACCAAGGCAGCAGCAGTGACAGTGTCCAGAGCCAGGGCAAGGAGATGAAGTTTCTTTTATTAATACTATGGGTTAATAACCAGCATCAGGATGGCCAGCAAGGAACCTGACATCAAGATGCCCAGTCTCCAATGTTCACTCTTCTGCTCCACTGACAGTCACAATGGAAGTGGAGTTACAACCTCTTTATAAAAAATATGTATCCATCTTTAATTAATGCAGCCTCTTGTTAGATGAAGATCTCCCCTTCCCTTGAATAGCCATCTCAAGAAATTTGTTTTCAAGTTACACTCATATCTGTAGCTGTGGAGATAATTCCATCACCCAGGCTCCTTTCTCTCCCCTTGGAAATAAGTCCTGCAACATATTCCTGTTCCTAAGAGATGGAGAACATCCTGCAGCATCCTCTCTTTATTCAAACCACCTCCCAGACAGCTTCCAAGTACAATTTTGTTTGGTTTTTTTTTCCTGCACTGGCAGCAACTGGTCTTCCCGTGTTAAGACAGTTTTTGGAATAAAACTGTTCCATAAAAACGTTGTGGCAGAGGGGGCTGCAAAGGTGTTCTCCAGCTTTTGCTAAAAATATCAACGTTTTGCTTGCTCCCTGCAAACTGCAAAGTTTCTTCACTTAGAAAGCACAGAGCCCTTGTCAAGTCAAGTGTTTTACATATTCTTCTTTCCCAAGACGTAAGGAGACTTGATATGGAGATGATATTTAAGGAGAATTTATAGCATTTTACAAAAGGCAATGAATTTCCTAATTAGGCAAACTGAGCTCTCCTAGTTTGGAGGCACCCATGAGTGGACACAGTTGATCTGAGCCCTGTTTGCTTTTATTTAGAGTCTTTTAGTTGTACCTTTGGCTAGTTAAACTCCAAATGTTTTCTATTGTTGGTTGGGGTTCCCCCCCCCCCCCATTTTCACTCTCACTAAAGTAAAAAATGACAGGTAATAATATAATGTGTGGTAGAAGGAGAAATGCTGACAGACATTGTGTTACTTTGCTTCAATTAGGCTCTAATTACTACTTCTCTTCAATTAGAAAATCACATGAACCAATTATGCCAGATAATGTGTGCTTATCCTATTCAAGCTGCACAATGGGTAAGGTCTATTCACATTGATTATCTTCAATTTATGCTTTTAGCCTTTTTTTTCCCCCCTTCTGTCTGCATGGCCCATTACAGTTTTAAAGTGGAAGCTCTTAAGCAGTTCACAGTATTATGATATCATTCAGAACAATTGTTATGTTTTGATGGAAGAATAATTTTGATGCTTTGAATGCAGAAGAGGGGGGGAAAAAAAAATCTCTTTGGACTGAATGTCTTCCAATTTTGCTATTTTGGTAACAATATTCCCATGGTTTTTTAAATAAATATGATACAATGTGGTCTACTGTTAGTGGCCAGAGCAGAGTGAAACAGCTGGTTCTACAGGAACAAAGACAGATTTCCAAAGCAAACACAGGGTATTGAACACAAGAACTGCTTGCTCATTGTCAGCAGAGGCCCTAAAAGCCCTATCAGGCCTCATTCATGAATGATCTGCAGAGTGGAAAGCAATCAGCAGCGTGATGAGCCTGAAACCTGTAAGTGGAGACACCAGAACGATATTTTCGTGCAAAATATGGGAAAAACCTGATGTAAATCCTCACCATGCAACAGTACCATTGATGGGAGCAAGAAACTGAGACAAGAGCACTGGATACCAGAAGCAACTTAACTCCACCTCTTCCTGCACACAGGCTTAAGTTTTGCTGATATATCCTTTTTTTCTTCATGCCCAACTGAGAAATTAAGTCCTTTTAATTCTGCAGAGCTAAAATACAGAATACACCCTTTACTCTCCAGCCACTTAACTTGCTGATGGGTATATTTAAGGAGATTAATTCCATTATAGAAGTTTTATGCTATGTTAAAAATAAAGGAGAATGTAAGACCCAAAGACATTGATTGTTCAATAAACTTACTGGGGATGACACAGCCATTTAGACTTTCTGACCATCTTCTGGTCAAGTACAGAAGCCTGATCAAGTACAGCCTCCAATCTATTCATATCACAAATACAAACACACAAAGAAAAATCCTGCACTTGTTACAGGTGCACACATGTGTTCCTGGAAGGGGGCTTCCTAAGAGTTGTAAAATCATGCTGCCAATAAAAACAGGGCAGAAGCTAGAGTTAAACAAAGGGAAGTTATTATCTATAATGTTAAGAACATGAAATGTCTATTTGCCCAAATGTAATTACAAAGCTGTATATCAAGATATAATGAGTGTCATCATGGAAGTTCAACCATCCCAGGGTAGTTACCTATGACAGGCAGAGCCTAACATTAGCCTGTTAGTTCTAACACTGAGTTACAACTAACAGATGTAAAAACTGAAGTATTTGTGAGACCCCCCCTACTTTAAGAAGTTACACAGAGGCAAGACCAGCCTGCAGCAAGAAAATCCTAACTGGCCAACACAACCCTCTGATGCCAATGCTCTGGCTGTGACATTGCTGCCCCTCCATTCCACAAGCTTTGGAGTCCAGCTCTGGGTGCACTCAAGTGAAGGTCTGTCAATCCCATGCTTTCTGTGACAGCAGAAGGGAATGCAGCCAAGTAACAAAGAGCTTTCTCACATTTTTTACAGTGGCAGAAACTAAAAAAATAGAAGTATCAGATGCAAAGAGACTTGCAGTCCATCTGCCAGATCAAAGGCTGTCACAAGTTTAAATGAGGACCCAAACTTTTGGAAGCTGATGTGAGCACAAGAACGTCTCTTCAGAACCTTCCTGCCATCACTCCAAATGCAGCAGAATTCTCCAACTTTATTTCTAAAGTTCAAGAACACTTGACTAGCATTTTTGAGTTAGAAGAGTGACAAAGAAACAAGATAAAATTTTTAAGATGCTTTTTGCACTCAAAAGAAAAATGAACAGATTTCTTTTTGCAGACTAGGCTCATTTCTCAATGGTTCACACCTCTTCTGTTTGATGGCCACTAACCTGCCAACTTGGAATGATGACAAAACCTTTACAAGTGTTTGCACCGCCCCAGGCTGAAATTATACAATTGCTCCACCTCTTTTAATACAGTAATTTTCTGGGAATTACCTTAGCCAGTTAGTTTTGTCTGAGCTTGGACACTTTGGCTGGACAATTCGGCAGGGAAGAAGTTTCCATGCACACACAAAAAAAAAAAAAAAAAAAAGAAAATCCATATTTTAAAATGTATGTGTGCAAATTCATTGTCTCCTGGGCATTCTTAACAGTTTAGAAGTAAAATGCAGTTTATGAGCATGAAGCATTCTCATGGTTGGTTTAAACTACTGTAAATTGCACTGCATTTACCCCTTATAAATACTACTTTACAACAATTATGACCTGTAAGTAAATGCTTTTACTTGAAATGTTACTTTTTATAGGAGGCATTATACCTTTCTCATTTGCCTCAAAGTTTCAGAAATAGATTACAAGCAAGGCAGAACTCATGAAAATAATTCAAGTATCTAACACTCTTCCCAGGTATTACTTGTTCTTGATAATGGTACAAGGAGAACTTCTGCACACAGCTGGAAACAAACACTCAGAGGTCAACAGGGATCAAGCAGCACAGCAAGGAAGCAGACACCCAGAAGAATCAGAAGATGTGAAAGTTTTATAGCATGTGTGTTTCCTAGTTTTTGATAGGAAAAATCATTTGAAAGACTTGGTGTTTCAAATTACAGCTTAACTGAAAACACAGTTATGCCACAGAGTCAACTTTGAAATGGATTACTTGGAATTTTAGCACTAAAAGGAAAACAGGCTGATGCAATCAAGAGGAAAACCACTTTTCTAGGTAGACAAAACGCAGTGATCATTCAATCTAATAAAGTAGCAGATTTGGTTTGAGGGACTTCGTTATAATTATGGAACTGTATCAGTGAGGAATAATCTGCTGCAAATACAATAGTATTGTTTTTTTAAACTACTGTCTAATTCCTGGGCATACTTTGATGATTTTTCTGGCTACTCATCTATTTTATAAATCAGCAGGAGATTCAATGAGATGATTAAAAAAAAAGGATTTATATATGCTCAGCTATATTCATTGTTAGTGTTCTGAACAACTTCCTCATTGATTTATGGTATGTGCTCTACAAAACTCTTTTAATGTTTTTACATGTCCTCACAAGACTGGGAGGATCTCCACCCTTCACTGCTGGAAGGGCCAAGGGCTTTCCCCCTCTCCTAGCCCCCTTCCCAGGGACACTGGAAGTGAGCCAGAGTAATTGTCCCTCTCTCCGAGGGTTAGCTCTGATTTTTCTCTCTTCTCCAGCAGCGAGGCAGAGGGAACAGAATCTAAAGGCCCTACTGGTGGCCCCTTCCCTCCTTTCCATGGCACACTCAGCAACAGATGGGCTGCTCAGCTGGGTTACTGCCCTTTGTCTCTCAATTATTTTCCTCCCTTACCCCTGAAAAGCAGCTGGAAGTTAAGTATAGGGAAGAAGAAATGCACTGTTGGTAAAAGTTGAAAGGAAATCACACTTTCTTTTGTAATTATACCCATTTTAATGTATTGAAGCAGGTGCCACTGCAACACACCACTCATTCCCCTGGAGAGCTCCATCTAAAGTAGTATCCCTACCTTTCAGAAAAAAAAATAAAAGATGCACTTAATTCCTTAAATAACTTTTCCTGGGCATTTAGCCCAACTGGTCCTTAGTGTTATTGTAAAGCAAGTAATAATTACTCCCTCTCCACTGACTAAGGAAATGATTGTTCCCATTTCACAGTTAAAAAAAAAAAAAAATTAAATTACTTCCCAATTCCCCATAAAGTCTCCTTGAGCCTCTCAAGCACCACAGCCACAAGATCCCTGCTTCCTTTAAGGCATTGGGTGACTTTCCCAATTCCTTCAGAGACAGCTACAGAAGGAGAACCCTGGAGAAAACAGGGCTAGCTGCTGGAAGAGGCTGTTCCCAGGTGCTCTCTGACTGGGGTAGGAAGCACAGGGAGGACTTGCACATCTGACACCTGCAGCAGAGATGCTTCATAGCAGAGGGACAAAACTTCTAGTTCACATTCCTAATCATGGTACACAACAGGAGAGAAGGAGCACCAAGGAACACTACTTAACACAAAGTAAAACTACAGGTCTGAGGTTCTTCACTGTAATAGCAGCAGCAGGTTTGGAGCAACCCATACCTTCTGCCCTGGAAAAGTGAGTGGAAAGTCAAGAGCAAACACTGTGGGTATTGTAATAGCTGGGAGCCAGCATGAGGGAGCAGGTAAACCACAGCCAGAAGATAATGCTGAGAAGCAGCTGTTAGTCTGGAAGCAAGGTTAAAATACCCTTAAATAACACCTTTCCACAGCACTTAGTATATAGAAACACAAAGTGAGGTTGAAAAGAATTTAAATGCATCACATTTAGCACATAATACCGTGCTTTTTTTTTTCCTTTTTAAGTGCATTTTGGGCCCACCTCCTCACTGGAAAATAAGAGACTAACAATTCTGCCAGTGTGACACATCCCCCTGTGACACAAGAGAACAGTCTGGGAACAGCTTGTCTCAGCACACCACATACAGCAGGCAGAGTACCATGGTACACCACGTGCACTGCTTTGGCCACATCCCAGAAGCCAGCACACCCCACAGGACCTGTGCTTCTCCCTTCAGCGTTCACCATCCCTCACATACCTGGACTCCCCCATGGAATGACAACCCTGCTGCTGCCCAGCTGAGGGTGGCAGAAAGCCAGAGCATCCTCCCAGCCAGGGCACCCTCCCAGGCAGCTCCCACAGTGCAGGACTCTCACCAACCTGGCAAGCAACAGAGCCACAACCCAGACCTGCTTGCCCACTCCCCTCACCAGCCAAAGCCAGGGAATACAAAATTCTAGGCACAGAGTATTTTTAGAAACAGCTTAATGGAAGTTACCAAGGGACACGAATTCAACTTTATAACAAAGAGACACAGACCAATTTGAGTTCAGGGCCAATTCCCAGAATGACATTATCCACGTAGTGTTAATTCTTTATTATTCAAAAGATGGCTAACTGTTCGTATGTGCACAAATGTGTTCATGCTTCATTCATTTCAAGTCAATAATAATGGATTCTTACTATTGATTATACATGAGCCTTTTTGTCCCATCATAATGAAATTTTAATGTTGATGGTCCCCAAACTATTATTTCAACCTAATAACAGTGAGACTTGACAATTACCTCGCTCTGCAAATTGCAGATAGAACTAATAAGGTCATCCTTAATAACTTTTTGTTTACCTGACATTTGGTAATTTTATAGTTATTATGTATTATTTTCAAGTCAGCCGAGTGTTCTGCCAAGGAGTGTTGTCTCCCCAGGGCCCAACCGGGATTATGCTAGGGGGAAGCAACTCCCTCACCCGCCCCAGCACAAGGCCAGCCAGGGCTGCAGGGGGGACAGCATCAAACAGGGAACAGCAGGCCGTGGGACTCCCCCTCCCAAGCTCTGCTGCTTCCAACACCGCTGAGCTTTCCCAAAGGGCTGTAGAAGAACCTCCAGCCACAGCCAAGCTGCCCCTGCCATGGGCGCTGCCTCTCCGGAGCCCCCCCGGGGCAGCTGAGGAAGCCAAAGCCCGGCCCCAGCAACGGGCCTCCCGCCGAAGAGTGACAAACAGCAGCCCTGGGGGCATACATGCTGAAGGAAGAGGCTTTAAACCGAAAAACTAGCAGCAAGGAGACCACTACAAGGTTTCAGCAGCAACTCCAAGGCGGCCAAATGGCCCCCAGACTGGGGAGAAGAGCGGGAAGAGAAACAGCAGCTGGAGGAGGGTTCCCAGTCTGGGCAGGCACC